>JAMPIV010015786.1:120000-122440 GCA_024509875.1 Oreohelix idahoensis | reverse complement strand
ATCGGGTATGTGATTAGCCGCGTTTGGAGGGCGGGCAGGCTAATATGGAAGGAGGAGTTATAGGAAACGAGGAGAAGTCATTGAATCTCAGACCACGACTTATCACATATTGCCACAAGAAAATATACGACATAACCGTTCGCAGATGTCTGGTGCGTTTTTAACAACACCCGCGTAGATTAATTGAATAAGTTTCCGTGAGCTTAGCCTGTTTCCCATTATTGGATATATTTTATTTCATGTCGAACACAAGTAAAAAATGTGTTCCTTAAGAAATTCGCGAACGGCAAAAACGAGTCCCTACAGATGTATGATCTTACAACTTTAACGTGTTGGCTTCTAATCGGAAAGAAGCTAGCAAAGCGTACGCTGGATAGCCGAGTTTTACTACGATGGTATTGTGTTGTTTATAATTATAACATTGTTTGTGCTTCATACAGAGCTGTATTTATGTTGTGTTTGGAAGTTTGGGAGGGTCTGATGGGATGTGAGATGCTATCCCATTGGCTGGTTTGATTTGTTGTGACTAGGTAATGAGTGTGAACTCACGGGGCTTGAATAGTTCTAAGCATGTATTCTTCCGTGGATGTAAATGCCCAGATTATGCAGATGTAACATTGTGTGTTAAAGTGTTCGGAGACCGAAAATAACAGTGTCCAGTAATTTATACTGGAAAGACGACCAACGTATGCAACCTACTCAACGCTCCCTATACAACGCGACCCAACACAGGGCGATGTGGTCACCCAGAGCAACATTAAACTCGTGTCTTTTGGGAAGCTCACATTTTATCTGAACCCATACAAGTTTATAAACAATCATGGTCACCAAAGTTACCACTTTGAAATGTGAAAACCTAGATGTTGAATTTGCACTGTCTCATGAAACATGTGTACTTCTTGATTTACGGTGGACCAACGAGACGTCTCAGCTGAATGTTTGACCTTCGGCACGTTTCTTGCTGTAGAGTTTAATGAAAGCTGCCGTTTTTGCTTCGAGACGCATGTATTGCTTAGCAGAAAAGGTTTCACTGTGAAACGATGTCCATAGTGTAATGTTTTGTTTTGTACAGGAAAATCCAGTTTTTGCTGTCGCCAGTGATTTTTCTGTGGCTCGTGTTATGAGCCGGAATCTTTTCGTCAAGCGAATGAATGTTTTGGGACAGCTGTATGTTGTGATCTACAACTAGCCCGTGACGATTACTAGTGGACTATACGTGTGCTATTTTCAAGCTTTGTTTCAAAACAATGAACTGTGACGCATTACTCCTTGTCACGTTGTAAAATATTTGTTTATATTTTGTAAAGCGCTCTAAAGAACAGTTTTGCCAACGATCTAAAAAACAGTGTTGCCAGTGTTGAGCGTCGTCATTCAAGCGGACTGTGTATACAGTTGAATCTATGATATTTATCAGTTGTAGACTGTGGCGTTTGTGAAGCATCTCGGTGTTGACTGTATGTGTTACATAAACATTTTTTCTACGGATACAAATTAATTTATATACAGCTGTGTACCAAACTGTTGTCACTGGACATGTATTAAGTTATATATAGCTGTGTGCCAAACTGTTGTCACTGGACATGTATTAAGTTATATACAGCTGTGTACCAAACTGTTGTCACTGGACATGTTAAGTTATATACAGCTGTGTACCAAACTGTTATCACTGGACATGTTAACTTTTCTTTTTCTACTGATACAATTTAATTTATATACAGCTGTGTATCAAACTGTTGTCATTGGACATATATTGAGGTGTATACAGATGTGTGCCAGTCTACACTGCCAAAGTAATTTCCTTTCTTCGTCTGTTTACCATAATTTTGGCATCTGTGACAACATTTCTTCTGCGGCACAGACACCCATGAGGTCATCGTCAGCAGGACAACACGTTACGGTAAGTACCTCAATTGTGTTTGTCACTGTGTGTTTTGTAGTTCCCAGCACTTAGTCGGCATTCTTTTTGGTCTTCCATTCTATTAATCAACGTGTTAGTCGTCAAATAATTATTACCAGTTACTTTTTTGAGTGACAGGTGATAATTGTATCCTATAAGGGTGTTGATGTATTCTTATGAGAACAGACAGGCACGATTCCGTTTGAAAGTTATTAGTGTTAATAGTCCCAATTACGATGGTTTGGCCATGTCTGCAGAATGGAAAAAGACGGGCTACCGCGATAAATATGGGAAACCAAGCATCAGTGATCCAGACCTCCAGGACGACCGAGAGTTCGATGGGAGGACAATATTAGACAATCTCTAAAGAAGCGAGGACTAGATTGGCGCCATGCCAGGAGGAAGACAACCGAAAGGATTGTATGGTGCTCTCTCTGGCAAATTTCTACCTAGTGTAGAAGAGGAATTTTTATGTTTATTGTATTCGAATTATTTGTTCCGTTATCGTCTTGGAGATATAGACAGTTTATCTCGCTTCATGTT
>JAMPIV010015786.1:0-115000 GCA_024509875.1 Oreohelix idahoensis | reverse complement strand
TAGATTGGATCGCATATTTTTGGGGGGAAAAGTAGGTGACAGATAGGCTCAGATAGTTCAGTGAATCCGATTGGGTGCCATTTGAAGTGAGACGAAATATTATTGGCTGACCTTTGAATAAACATAAATAGCCTAGTAACGTAGGAAAAGTTTGAATGATATTTTTTGAAAGACTGTTTACCCTTGTAAAATTAAAAGTGATTGGCCAACTGAATCGATATTGTCAGAATAAGCGTTAGGGGGGGACTCTATTTCTAGAAGATTTTTCACAGTGATAGATGAGATCAGGCTGTGCTTTTAAATACATTTCTGGACAGCCTGGGCAACAAAACAGATCGAAACTGTGTCAGTCATCGTCTCTGTGTATTTCATTGAACATTGTGGTAAGATTGACATTTATTAATCTGTATTTTATATAAAAATGGAATGTGAAATAATAATATATGTCTGGACATGAGTGGGTCTATAGCGAACATGAGGCAAAGCCTAAAGATTGATCCACCATGTGATAGACTGTCAGAGAGGTGTAAAAATACAAGAATATGTATGATTGTCATAAAGGAGCATAACACCTATCCTATTATATGGAAGAGATTACAGCTGGAATTGCAGTGGCGTTGTAACTATTAGGGGAGAGGAATACTGGTGTACATTGTCACATCAAAAGAAAATGGCGGCATAGGTTTGTATAAAGATATGATCCTTTTTGTTTGTTTGTAATGTACATTTCCTTAACTGTGGACTATTAGTGTATGCTAGATATTACGAAGGATGCATACCTTCACATTTCAGAGGTCCTGGGTACTGACGTTAATGTGGTACCAAACGCTTGAAAACTGATTGATTCAGGACTCTGCCTGTTAACTGCGAGCCCATGCTAGTGGCCATTGCCTATCAAACAGGGAACAGATTGTCAAGCGAGCAGAGGAAAGGTTCAACCTATATTCTACTGCAAAGATAAGTTCTCGTTCGGCACCTGAAAGCTCAACTACAGAACTTTATAAGAAGAAATATAAAAAGTGACAGTGAATAAAATTGGGACAAATATTAATAGTTCCACAAGTGACAAAATAGAAACAGACATTAATAAAAGGATATGATTTCAAACAACAACCTAGTGGTACTACCAGTATTTCCTTAAAGTAGGAGAACACTACAGACGTATATGAGAATAATATTTTTATGTATGGACAGAGGATCTATTGTGCTATTTGACTGATGTAATTGATTATTTTGATTTCACTTTTAAATTGTCAATCCTGATTCCAAATAAATTAGAATCAGGATAATAAAATTGTAAAAATTATCTTTACACAAAATTCAACCACAGTCTTAAATAAGATAGCCTTTTAGCGTGTCGTTTGTATGTTATTGTGGTAGTACTGTGTGCTGTTGTGAATAATAAACTATTTGTTTGTATGTTTGTTGATTTTTGTACATTACACTCTACATTCATAACCCTAGACACAACACGAAGTCATTTAATAATAATAATAAATACATTTTGAATGAGATAAAAAAAAGGTGGTAGCGGAAAGGTACCCTGAAAAGTTCACAATACTATTGGGTATATTCAGGGACCTTCATAGCTAATCTCATTTATTAACATATTAATACCTAACAACAAATTCATAACATCAAATCCACCACATGCTCGTGTCCATTATAACCTGCGCAAGGAGATCGTGTATTCCCAAAACTTTGGGGTAAGTGAAACAATTATTTTACAGGTGTAAATTTGACATTTTTTCTTGCAAAGTGATTATATATATGAAATTAATATGAGACAAACATAAAGGTATGTTATCAGGTACTCGTAGGAAATAAAGAAGTAGAACACTAGACAACAGAAAAACAACAGACATGAGTGGCTTACCCAAGATTATATATATGGTTATATATATGAGACTGGCAACCTCAACAAATGAAACTAGTATATTCATAAACCACTACAGGAAGCGCTGGTGATTTATTCTGGCTAGTCGTGCGGAAAACCGACAACAGAGGTGACCCCAGACTCCGAATGGAGCAGTGATGACTGATGATTACATCACATGTTCCTAAAGTGTGTAATATTTTGTGAGATATATGCACTTTGTTAATTGTAACTCTTGCTACTCATTATTCGCGCTGTCCAGACACATTTTCCCAGTTAATACCCAGAGGAATATGGTGAATTTTATTCATCTTCCCTGAGCTACACTGTGTACTCGGGAATTTAATTCTTCTGAGAGATTAACATTGGTGGGTGGACAGAGAGAATGCGCCTGTTAATTGGCAGTCACAAATGTACTTAGCAGAGGCATTTGTTTTCCTATGTTTCCAAAAGTTCGTGGTTACAAGCTATCAGACGGTTCAAAGTACTGAAGATACTATGCCACTTGTGTGAGAGAAGTACACTCATCACCAAGAAGTGACGAAAACCACAGCTGCAGGACTACCTTATAACAGTTAAGTGCTTATAAAAAGGCACCATCAAAAAGGGACATAATTTTCTGACTATATCCTCACCTTAAATCTCCGTGAAGAGAAAATTTGATTCCAATATAAAATTCACCAGCATTTCATTTATTTTAAACTGTTAATACTAATTGATTATTAAATTTGTTACCCATTGTTTTAAAACTAAACAATAGTTGTTTATTCCGTTATTACAAATATGAAAGCAAACGTATGAGCCAGAATATTATATATATATATATATATATATATATATATATATATATATATATATATATATATATATATATATATATATATATATATATATATATATATATATATAATATATATATATATATATATATATATATATATTTACCTCTAAACAGAGCTATACCATTATAAGAGGTAATTCGCAGAATTAACTCAGCTGGGGACTTGAACGGGCTAAAAGCCATTGCGTAAATCCTTCACAAAAGGCGACGGACAGATATAACTTAACCATTGCTCAGCTCTATGCCGCCTGGTTCTTGACTTCTGAATTATCTAGTGAATACGCCCTTCGGATAGAAGCGTCATTACACTTCTATCTACATCTCTGCCAAGAGTAATCTTGTGCGAAGATAAACACCTTTGGCGACCCTGTTTAGATACTCTTAGAGACCTAAGACACGTCAACAGTGAGGAATGCAGTTAGCGGCCCATAGATAGACTGCCTGAGGCAGAGTCAGCGAACCAGAGCTGACCAAGACCCTACTCCACCTCCAAGTGGTGGTCCTAGAAACAGGCTGCTTCACTGCAGTCTGGCTAAGTGAGAAGAGATCGAAGAGGGAAGGCTAACCCGGTCCCAAAAATGCCGCGCTGAAGTCGTATGTGTCGGCCGAAAGGCGCAAATATCGCAGCTTCGCTGTAAACGGACACAAGGCAAGCAACGTCCTTTTCAGGACGAACGAAGAAGAAGAAGATACTCTTGAGTTTTGGCCATTGTTAGACCACTCCTGCTAAGCAGTAGGAGACAGTATCCAGAGGATGTTCTTACCTCTGCCTTAGAGCGTTTTTCTCCATATCTCACGTCTAGAGGCCCTCAAACACCGCCACAAAACCTCCTCTGATAGAGTCAAGTTAATAATGACCTATCACCCTCACAGCACTGCTGTCAAAAGAATCCAGTATCGTCACTTACCTCTCCTCCAAGCTGACCCAGCAGCGCGGGAAGTGTTTAGTGAGCCATCCTTGCTGACATATAGATGGGATAAAAATTTGAGGGACCTCCTAGTCCACAGCCGTTTGAAAACCGTCAACGATGGCCACTTTGGGAAAAAGCCATGTAACCGAACACGATGTAAGACATGTCACTATGTAATCGAAACACGTTCAGTCTCGTTCCCTAAGGCCAAGTTCACCATCATCCATGACTTCACATGCGAGTCACGCAACGTTATTTATGCTATTATATGCAAACGTTGCAATATTACTTACCTCGGCCAGATGGGCACACGACTGGGCGACCGATTCTGCAGACACCTCTACGATATCACTCAGTTGAAATCCACACTTGTGGCCATCCACTTCAATGGCCCTGGCCAACACGCCTCATCCATCTTATGGGTTGTCTTAAACCCGACGGTTTGAATACAAAACATTCTTCTGTCTGAGGAGTCCTTTTCTATCTGGTCCCAGTTGTATTATGTCTACTTTTTTTTCCATTTAATTATAATTTCAAATTTTTTGTCTTTTCATTTTTTTTAAAATATTTATTTATATATTTATTTACATATTTTTTATTTTATTTATTTTTATTTCATTATTTTATTTTTTCCCTCACTTTTCCCTCATACTGTTTTCCAGTCCTTGTTTTCATTATTTGTTATTTTTTTGTTTTTAATGAACTATCCACTTCCGCTTTCCGGTTTAGTGGCAGCCATCTTTTGCTGCAACATGTGACTGGACATAAGGGAGTGTTTTTTTGTCCTCTTATTTTTATAGTTTCATGTTCTCTACTTAATTCTCATTTTCTTTCCCTCCTATCTCTTGTTTGTCTGTCCCTGACGAAGGCCTTGTGGCCGCAACGTAGGTTTTTCTTGTCCTTTCTCTTTGTAAGACGTATTACTATTTGTATGTTTTTGTAAACATTTTTCCCCCTACCAAAACAGGGGAGGCAATCCGTGACAGGCATTATGGAGTTCTCAGAAAAATGACATAGACCACTACCTGATCCACTGTAGAAAATACGATCAACAGAGGCTAGAATTAAAAATATACTTTAGAAATCACAATATAGACATGACAGGTGATAAGGTTTTAAGTATAGATGCCCCGGGGGAAGCCCAAACAATACTTAAACGATATATACATAAAACAAAGGAAAATATATAAGGTTAATAACAGTGACAATATTGGTAATAATAACAAAAATAATACTTCAGAAAAGACATTCAACGAAATAGAAATTAAGCATCAAAAACTAACAAATCATTAATAAAAATAAAAAACAAAAAAAAAAAAAATAAATAAACAGAAAAATTAGCAAACTTACTAACTACTCATAGGACAAGGAAAGACAACGAGGTATATAAAAAAAAAACCAACCCAAAAAGAACAAATACTAATACAAATTAAAACCAAGTGCAAAGGACAATAGTTATCTACATACAATACAAAACTGAAAATAAAATGACTAATACTAATATAAATTAAAACCAGCAACTGCAAAAGACAATAGTTATTTAAATTTAATACAAAATTAGTAAATAAAATTACACTACATACCCCAATTATAACCAATTTTCTGGTTGAACAGAGTAGACCAAGATGGAACTAGAAGAGGCAATAATTGTCAGCTGTTAAGTGCCCGCTCTCCACCCATCACCTTTTCAAAACAACAATAACAACATGAAGATCACTAACTTAATAAAGAAGACCTATGAAAGTATGTGTGACCGTGGGGAGGTGATTAGTATAGTGTAGATGTTTGTTATATCATCCAAGTCAGGAATACTGGTATAATGCCAGAGGTCTTTATTCTTGTTGATATCTGTAACCTAGTCCGTTCCAAACTTCCTCTGTGTTGTTATATGTGGCGTGACAATTATTTGCATGTGTTTCTTCATATATCTTTACTGTAAGACTTCATCAACGAGAGATAATAGGGCAAACTCTCCAGATTCAAAACAATCATTTTAGTTAGGTAATTCTAACAATGCATAGTAAACAAAGTCAGATGTATACATTTGGTTACCTTCTCCTTGCTATATCTTCCAGTGCATGCAAACTTAAAAATGCCTTTTCCATAACAATATTCATAATCTCATCTTCATTATTAATATTCAAAAATCTCCAATCACCCTGAACGAATCATTAAGTTATTCAGTTGACTCCTGGAGTTGTAATCTGATACCATGAATCGCCCGGCACGGGAAAGTACTGCGACCTTCTCACTCGTGCGGTGAGCCTTCATTTATCGTGACTGCGTGTTGTGAGCAGGCCAACAATAATAATACCGTGTTTTAAGCTCTGAATCTTATGTCCTTTTATAACTTCTGTACATCTCTGCACTATTAAATAAGTCACTTGAAGTTCTACTTACAGCAACATAATTTCCCACACATTTAAGTAATACTATCTTTATCGAGTCGATGTCTTGAAAACTTCAAGATCTACGGTTGTACATCTGTACACACCGGCATTTTGAGATCAACTCCCTTATCATCCCGAAGTTTGCTTTCTCAAAAAATAGTGCGGGCTTTTCCAGCCTTTTGGTTGGGCGGCTTAATATTTCCCTATTTATTTTATAGGTCTCCCGAGGGAAGTATTTCGGCTATTCCGATTTACTTAGTTCTAGATTAAATCTGATACTCGCCTATCTTAAATCTATTTCCATAAAACCTTGTGACTATTCTTCCTAACAATTAGCACGAATTATGCTATAGTCATAGTAGTAGGTCGCCCGGTGACATATGATACGTAGAGTTCTCCATGAAGGACAACTTTTGGGATTAGAACGGGAGTGCGATAGGGATGCCTCTTGTCTCAATTTTTTTTCTTATCAGCAATAGATTGGGTTTTGAAAACATCGACATCACACAACAGAAATGGAATTCAATGGAATATGACTAAACAGCTTGATGATCTTGATTTTGCAGATGACTTGGCTCTTCTGTCCCATAACCATAATCAGATCCAAGACAAAATAAAAATACTTGATGAGAGGTCACAACAAGTGGGTCTGAAAATACACAGGGAAAAGACAAAGATAATGAGAATAAATGCAAGAAATGATAACAGGGTTGAACTTGAAGAAACATAACTAAAAGATGTAGAATCATACACAATATCTTGGAAGTAATATAGACAAAGTTGGAGGGACAGACAGTGATATCAAATTAAGAATACAAAAAGCAAGAGGAGCTTTCATTGCATTGGGAAACATATGGAGATCAAGAGAAATGAACTCCAACGCGAAATAAAGAATCTTCAACTCAAATGTCAAGTCAGTCCTATTGTATGGCTCTTTTTTTTTATTTATTTATCGTACGCCCGCTATTTCTCGAGGCAAAATCTGCTGTTAACATGTCTAACCAGAGACTGATTTTACGTGAGTATCTCTTTTTTTTACTGTACAATGACAGGTGTCCTCTCGCCATTCAGGCAGATACTCGCCGATTTCGGAGGTACACATTAGAGCTGTGTCGGCTCAGGAGCCGTTCAGGTTATTCTAGTCCCTGGTCGACGACACTCTTTCAAATGTTTTCGCCAGGGCTCGAATTAATCAAGTCCAAGTCCCGGTCGACGACTCTGCTTCAAATGTCTTCGCCAGGACTCGAACCTGGATCACCCGATCGCCAGCGCAGTGTGGTAACCATTACACCAGCGTGGCTCTGAAACATGGAGAACAACAAAAACAACAACCCAAGGGCTACAAAGTTTCATAAACGGATTCTTGCGAAGAATGGAAGGATTGAAATGGTACGGCAAAGTCACAAATGTGGAACTGATGACAAGAACCAGACAACTGCTGGTGGAACAAGAGTTGAGAAGAAGTCGTTGGTGATGGATAGGACACACATTGAGG
This sequence comes from Oreohelix idahoensis, assembly GCA_024509875.1. Classification (NCBI taxonomy): domain Eukaryota; kingdom Metazoa; phylum Mollusca; class Gastropoda; order Stylommatophora; family Oreohelicidae; genus Oreohelix; species Oreohelix idahoensis. Next base: position 107,487 of record JAMPIV010015786.1, on the reverse strand, counting down.
ACACCTGTTGATAGCATTACAAGGCAGTCCTTGTTCTGAAATCTGCAGAGAAAGAGAGGCAGATGTAGACCAAAAAAAACACACACACACATGGAGAAGAGAGCTAGATACAGAAGTGAAAATGATGAGGAAAACGAGGAAAGAACTTGAGCGGATGGCACGTAACAGGAGGACTTGGCATGTGTTTGTTTAATGCCTATGCTCCTTGGGGAGCTAAAGGGTATTGACTGAATATGAGATAGCGCACGGGGCAGGTAACCTCATCATGTAAAACAAACTGCAACATAAAGCACTGCTACTAAAGCACATACAGTACCGGCTGTGAAGTATGTGATCCATGCACAAGCACCAGCTGTGGCAGTGACTCGGTGCTCCACATGAAGCACACAAGGCAATAGATGATGATCCACTAGGATCGAATGATGTTTTCACTGTACAAAGATAACACATCAGGTGGTATTTGGGTATTTTTCCATAACGTTTTGTTTTATTCAACGAAAGATGTATTCTGGAGTGGAATCATAAAAGCCCATCTTTTGCACTGTCATACACTTCATTCATCTCCATTTGCACAGGCGCACAAACAAGCACACACACACACACACGCATATATGTAAACACACTTTCATTTAAACCCATGCTATCTCACGTACGCAATTACACATACAAATGCGTAAAGAATCACACACGCCGCGCGCATACAAATAAGTAGGCATATAAACATATACGAACATACACTCCCACAAAACCATCCATACCCCGACAGTCTCTCGAGCCGCCATCGTGCCATGCACTCTCATTAATCACGAGATGCAGCTCGTGATGTCTGAAAAAATGTCACCCAATCAATTCCTTACAAAATGTGGACGTCTGTTTCGCATTGACAAGTTAGAAGATAGCCGTAATATACTCCGTGTGTCCACAACACTTTCACAAATAGAACCAGAACAATTTGATTTTTTTTATCTCAGCCCAATCCGCTCTTCTCCAACTCTATTTTAGCTTCCCCATCCCTGTTGTATCCCACTTTATACCTCCAATTCCTCTTTCCAAACTTGTCTTCTATTACTCAGACAAGACAATTTTGGCGGGAAGCAAATCAAGTTTTGTGAAAGCTGAATGTGTGAAATACTCCACTTCTAAGATGATTTTATTCTTGTTGCTGTTAGCGATGATGTGGGCACCGGGCCAGGATCGTTGGAGAGGTCATGAAAGTCTTATGCGTGTGTGTTTTTGTAAACATTGTGTTTCCTTCTTTGGCGTTCTTTTTTTTAGATTATTCTTTATATAACTCATCATAATGACTGTGGCATATATGTTAATGTTCACATCTTTTTTTCGGTGGTAGCAATGAAGATTGTGACAGAAAATCCGTTGTTGCTGTAGTTGTATTCTGGTGCAGGCGAGTGTGGGCTTTTTTCGGGTTGTAAGGACGTGCGTCTTCCATCCAACCTGCAAACTTTATCCCAGAAAGACTAACAAATTATTTCCGTTGATCTTGCCGTGACACCGGCGGAGGGCTTCAATTCTGGTATAGTAGCAGCAGGGGTTTATTGAGGAAACCCGATATTTTACGACATAATCAATTTCATATGCCTTTTTGCTCCTTATGGAGCATGGGACCTTGCCTTCTGCTGGTTCCCCCTGCAGGAAGCCTACAACAAAGTATTTATGTGTTGTAGTGGATTTCTATAGTAATTCGTTTTACAAGATTAGCTCCATGCACAACTTTGGCAGACGTGGAGTTTGGTTCGCCACGTCCTCAGAAGAGACCCTGATGCCATCACAAGAACAGCTATGCTATGGATCCCTGAAGTAAATCGAAGAAGGCAAACCAAAAAAACTTGGCGGAGAACAGTGGAGGCCGAGATGCAAAGAATGAACCAGAGCTGGGGCACTGCACTAAGGATGGCCGCCGACCGAGGAAAAAGGAAGCAGTTTGTTGCTACCCTTCGATCCCCAGTTGGGTGTTTCTCTAAGGTGGAATTTTTTTTGTCTTCCGTCTATGACTGCAAACGGCTCTGGGGTCGACCCAGCTTGGGTCCCAGGTTACTCTGGCAATGTTACGGCGGCCGGCGTGATGCTGACCACATCACCCGTATTGTGCTGATGGTCAAGAAAATATGGGCCTAACACAATATTCCCAATATGCCTCAATGAGCATGTAACTGGATCCTCCCTTTCTCTATATTGTCTCAGTTATGGGATAGTAAGCACAGTATACAAAATAACTAAAATCATCAGCGGACAACGAGGTGCAAACAACATTACATTAGTAAGAGATAAGCAAGGAAATCTCATCAAGACAGTAGAGGAACAGGAAACAAGATGGGCAGAGCATTTCAGAGAAACTTTGAATAAGGAACCACCAGAGACACAATTGAATGTTCCTTGGGCTGAAAATGATCTAGATGTTAATACAGACATTCCACGAAAAGAAGAAATCATCACAGCAATCAAAGGGTTAAAGAACGGAAAAGCTCCTGGCCATGATAACTTAAATGCAGAGCTATTTAAGACAGACCCAGAGCCAGCAGCAGAACTATTAGAACCACTATTTGCACAAGTCTGGAAAACAGGGACAACACCATCAGAGTGGAACAAAGGAATAATTGTCAAATTGCCCAAGAAGGGAGATCTTGCAGACTGCAATAATTGGAGAGGAATAACTCTTCTCTCAGTTCCCAGTAAAATACTAGGCAGGATAATTAAACACAGAATCTCAAAAGCAGTAGACCACAAACTGAGGAAAGAACAAGCAGGATTTAGAAAGAACAGAAGATGTGTAGATCATATATTTACCCTCAGGAACATTATAGAGCAGTGCTCAGAATGGCAAAGACAGCTGTACATTAATTTCGTTGATTTTGAAAAGGCTTTTGACAGCATACATAGGGACAGTTTATGGAAAATACTGAGGGCTTATGGAATTCCAAGCTGCATAGTGTCAATCATAAAAAGCCTTTATGCCAACTTTACGTGTAGCATTGGGCAGAGCAACCTAACCTTTGAAGTGAAGACAGGAGTACGACAGGGATGCCCCTTATCAACCACTATATTTTTAACAGTCATAGACTGGGTGATGCGCCAGACAACAGAGGGCAGTCCAAGAGGAATAAGATGGACTACATTTTCTACATTGGAAGATCTGGAATATTCAGATGGCATTGCACTGCTAGCACATTCACATTAACACATCCAGGAAAAATCGGATAGACTTAATAAGTATAGCCAGCAGGTAGGCTTGAACATCAACCTAAAGAAGACAGGTCATGACGCTCAATGTGAACAACCCTGAGCCCATATCAGTAAAGAATCAGCAACTGGAACAGACAGACGCCTTCACATACCTAGGATGCATAGTAACTCCAGACGGCGGAGCAAGCAAAGACATCAACAACAGAATGAACAAAGCAAGAACAGCATTTTTTAGTCTAAACAACATCTGGAAGTCCTCTCAGTACAGCACAAGCACAAAATTAGGATTATATCAGAGCTGTGTGCTTTCTGTGCTTCTCTATGGCGCGGAGAGCTGGAGAGTTATAGAGAAGGAAATGTCGAAATTGTCCTCTTTTCACACAACATGCCTAAGAAAAATTCTCCGAATCTTTTGGCCAAATACCATCACCAACCAAGATCTGCTTACTCGGAGCAAGCAAGAGGACATGCACACCATCATAGCTGTCAGACGCTGGAGCTGGGTTGGCCATGTCCTCAGAAGAGACCCCGATGCCATCACAAGAACAGCTATGTTATGGACCCCTGAAGGAAGACGAAAGAGAGGCCGACCAAAAACAACTTGGCGGAGGACTGTGGAGGCTGAGATGCAAAGAATGAACCAGAATTGGGGCATTGTACGAAGGATAGCCACCGACCGAGCAAAGTGGAATCAGTTTGTTGTTGCCCTACAAGACGCCACCAGGCGTGATGGCCACTGACTGCTTTGACGGTCGGCGGCTAAGGATCAAAGAAGAAGAATGGGATAGTAAGCCATAGTTATCGAGCTGTTCTGTCAGTGCTCAATGAATCTGATTTCTGGTGTTTGATGTGGTTGCTTTCATAATTTAACCTACAGCTAGTAAAAGCAATGTTGAATGTATTGTACTGATCAGGTATACATTTATGCTTTAGCAACCACGTGCTAAGGTAGTCCATAGCAGATACAGTTCCAATGGTGTGGAGGGAACCGACAAACCATCTTAATGATTGTTACTTTTGCATGACTCCTCCAATTGGACATGGTATTTCTAAGAAGAAAAAGCGGCCTGTGACCTATCCGAATATTCCCTCTGCTATGCGGCCAGTGCCTCACGGGGAAGGACTTCCTGTTCCAGACCCACCAGAAATTTATAGAATGTGTGATTCCTATATACACACATTGGGATTCTCGCCGGTGCTACGGAGTTTGTACACTGTGCTGAGATCGTCCTTGTGTGATCTATTGGAGGAGATCGGAACACTGATGGAGTAGTCCGTGTGCATTGAAGATAGTCTTTAAAACCAAAACAAACGTAAGCAAAAACCATCACCAGAGATACGCGACAACCATCACTAGACTACAACTCTCTTCGCATGATGGTACCAATGTTTACAGTTGTAAGCTGGTCTTTACCTCATGTGTTCTTACTTGTAAGTTGCCGTAAATGGACTACTAGTAAAATCCAAATAATAGTAACAAACATTTTCGGAGAAGAACATTTTCTCTGCTTAGAAAATGCATTTTGCCACTCCAACTATGCAGCCATAAGAAGAGAATCAAGACCTGGTATGAAATGGATCTCATATGACAAAAAGACCATGCATAATTCATGATCGCCATCTCGCACATTTATCTGTCGTCCAGAACAGCCCGTATATGAATAATGGCAGAAAGGCTAGGAGAAAACGGAAGAGAAAAATAAATCATCAGAAGGTACGGAGTAATATTGGGGATTCCTGGATAACATTATGATCGGAAGTATACACTTGAAAGATTGACAGACAGACACACATATACATACACTAACATAGCGAGACGGACAGCGAGAGGGGGAGTGTGTGTGAATGTGTATGTGCTTGTTTGTCAGATTAATCGAAACCGAATGCAGAAAAATAGTAAAATAGGAAAATGACGTATGGTATACCGAAGTGGCTACGTTAGCACAAAGTCGTGGATATTTCTAACATCTATCTCTGACTGATGTAGTAGTAGCTATGATAATTCCCGATGTGGAAACAGAAAGAAAGTGGGTGCACAAGTAGATGTATCAGTAATAATATTAGACGTATTTGTTGCATTAAGTGAAATTAGTATAATCTACATGCTGTAATGCACAAGTTCTGTTTTTTTTTTCCTAAAGGAACGTTGCCTGGTTTTCGCGAGGAGCACTCCGTTCACCCTAGACACAATGTCCACCAGTTATATTTAGGCACATGTCCAACTATATTGACCTTTTAGTCCGTGTCACGGAATAGCCTCCCCTGCTTTGCAGTAGTGGTTTAACAGTGGCCAAAACTTAAGAGTATCTAATATGGGTCTTCAAAGGTGTCTACCTTCGGACAAGATTACTCTTGGCAGAGTTGCAGATAGAAGGATAATGATGCTTCTATCTCAATGCAGTATTCATAAGATATTTCAGAAGTCAAGAACAAAGCTGCGTTGGGCAGGGCGATTGTTAACTTATATCTGATCCGCCGCCTTTTATGACGAATTAAGCAATTATTAATTTCAGCTCGTTCAAGCTCCACCCTGTTTTACTCAGTGAAATTCTCAGTATTATGGTATAGCTCTGTTTAGAGTGTATTTAGTAAATTGACTGAGACAAACATGCAGTACATTCAAAATGACTAAATCGACGTTAAATTTGTATATTTACAAATAAAAGATTTAATAATCATTTAGGTTTTAACGAGGTTTAAAAAAGGAATAATTATTTATCAGAAAAATTATTATCACTGTGTAATGTAATAGTAGTTTGTAAAGGAGGTCACTTGGCAGCTTTTATGTGCTACTTAGCTGTCGGTGACGGTTCTGCTCCTTCTAAAGGTTTGGTTCTTGGTAGACTTGATCGCTGATCCCGCTCGTCACAGGTCAAGGTTGTCCCCTTCTTCCTATTCCACCATCCCATCTACCTCAGAATTTACCCTCGATGAGAATTAAGCTTAATCCCTCGAGAGAAAACTTTCTTTACATTTAAATTGAATAGCTTTTTATTTACTTTACATTTAAAATAAAAAGGTTAATAACATAGATAGAATATGTTTACTTTTACATCTCCGCTAGTTGAAAAATGTTCACACTATAGATTGAATGTGTTTTCATTTACATCTAAACTGGTTGAAAAGCTTGAAAACTTTCATTATTTTTAAAGTGAATATGTTTACATAGACATTTATACTGGTTTGTAACTGTAGATATTGTAATTAGAAAGTACATCATTTCTTTCATCTTTCTCTCCATGCTCCATATGGAACTTGGGACCACCTGTGGTTTTTAGTTCCTTTTAAGAAACTAGCAATAAAGCAGTCACCAGCCCTTGCAGTGGTGGTTCATGAAATCATCATTCTATATGCTGAAGATACCAGCCTCAAACGACTAGGACATCCACTAGCGATTTTCACGTATTAATATTCACATGGCAAAATATACATATTAGTTCACATGTTAGTAATGAAAAATATAGAAGGTAAAATGTACAGCCTACGCCAATCTTGGCTCACAGACTGCTTGCTTAGAGAAGTAGGATAAGGCACTAGCAGATTCGTTTTTTTTCACGTTTTCTTGGGAGTCATTACTTTAACAAAAAATTCCCACTATGACTCCGTGTTTTTAGTTTCCCCAGATCTCAGTTTTCCTTATTAAAATGACAGAGTTTTCCTGTGTTGTTTAAGTCCTTCAAAATGCTCCAACAAAGTCCGGTTTGATAAATGGAATTCTGATTCTAACTTCTGGCAGCCTGGTTGTCGTCTTGGCAAGCGATTCTCACAGTATTCTAACCTGTGTCAGATTATATGGCTTTCGCCTCCCGCAGCTGTTGGTTACGATTTAGGCATTGTCAAATCAGGAATTTGGTGGTTCCTCTGTTTCGAACCCCCGCCCATCGTTTCAAAACTGCATATTTAGGTGGGGTAATTCAAAATATTTCCACGTAGGAAAAATTCTGCACGTGATGCATATTCCATATATGGAATGAAAACATCCGATCATCTCTTGGCAATATGTTTACAAATAACTTCTTACATCTGCCAGGACTGTTACAACATTTCCGCTCAGGTGTATCCGACTGATAAGTGCGTGTCTGTAATCTGACATCAGACGGGTGATTTATCGCCCGGCACGCCTAATCAATGCTTAACCAAAGTCGCTGGGGCGATTTTAGTTCTAGTCTGTAGTCTGATGTCGGCCACACCCGAGATTAACAGCATGATCGTCGGCTTTCCCAGCAGGGAGGAACGGGTAACCAAACAGACATGATGACTTAACACTGAGAGGGGTGTAAGAATGTTTGAAAATACAAAATATCTGCTACATAGCAGAGAAAGAAAAAGGTGCCGACCACTAAAAAGCACGCAATTAGTCAGTACAACAAATGTCACAGAATACGGCCGTAGTGGACAAGAGAACGGCAAATAAAAATTATGTGACAGTCTGGTAAACTATTTAACCTATAAATGTGCCATATAGTTCAAGAAGCGCTACATACTTTCATTCGTTTTTTTTTTAAATTGTTTGTACCTTTCAGCTGTCTGTGGTGCCCAGGACTCCATTTAGCCCATGCCATGCTCACCTGTAAAAATGTGGATGACATGTTCATGATCTACGTGAAATTTGTGTAGTTGAGTTCAGGAAGTGTAATAGGCATCATTACCTCATTAGCAGCTTTTTACGATATGCAAAGTCAATGACAGTGGTATCTACCTTTGTTCTCCTTTCTGGTACAAGTTTTATTTATTTATTTATTAAATTTTATAAGAAACTCTTGCTCATTGTCTTTCCACTGATGCTGCGAGGAACTGTTCGTGAGACAAAAAAGTTAAACTTTTATTAAAAGAGACGAGTTTAACTTGCAGCTGTCAGAAGTCAGAACTCGAAATCGAACCAAGCGTTTTGGCCTGATAAAATGTCAAAGGAACTGTGAGCTCATCCGTTAAGTTCCCGAGCATTGTACCACGTAAATAAATTTTATTCTCGTTTGAGAACGTAGCCAATGTGCTGAAGATGCCGTACCAGAAAAACTAGAATACTCATCTATTCATTTCTCACAATTCAGCTCCAAACGGAGCACAAGCTTTCAGCAAACACATGCCAAGTGATCTTGTCGCATACCATCAGCTTAAGGTCTTTCCATGTTTTCTTCATCAGTTCTATTTCTCTCTCCAGTTCTCTTCTCTGTGCGTATTTTTGAATCTACCTCTACTTCTCTAACCTTGGGGATTTCAGAAAAAGTTTTTTTCTTGTAATGCTATCAAAAGATTTCCTCTGTATGTGCGTGTCCTATCCACCCCCAGCGTTCTCTTCTCATCTCTTGTTTCACTGACAGTTGTCTGGTTCTTGTCATCAGTTCCACATTAGTGATCACGTCTTACCATTTCAATTCTTCTATGTTTTGTAAGCACCAATCTCTGAAGATATGTTGCTTTTGTATTGCTGTTTTTGTTGTTCTCCATGTTTCAGAGCTATACAACAGTACTGATTTAACAGCTGAGTTGAAGATTCTAATATTTGTGTTAGAATTTATTTCTTTTGATTACCATACATTTCCCATTGCAGTGACATCGTGTCTTGCCATTACTATTCTTATTTCAATATCGTCATTGTGGTGATATTTGTGAACGTCCTTCTACGTTCTTCATTCTCTCCTGCCTTACAGTTTTATTTCTTCACGTTTTGCACTCATTGTCCTATTATTTGGCATATTTTATGCACCTACATTCTTGCCTGGTCACTCCCAGACTTGCTTAGTTTCACCATGTGAATCGTAGTATTACAAGGCTAATTAGACAGGTCAGTGGATAATACTTTTATCGCTTAAAGCATCTAGCCACCTTTGATGCAGAAAGTAAACGTGAAGAGGAATAGCAACTTGACGTAATGCTTTTCTGGGGCCAGTGACAAACAGGCAAGTGACTACCTGGGTTCACGGTCTGTCTGTCTGAGAAATCCGTCTGGAAGATGTACGTAAACACAGGTGATAATTTGTAATCGCTTCCGATGGTCCATCTCTGTATCAATTTTACAGATAACACGTCTGGGGAGATTATGTTGGGAAAGGTATTAGCCAGGAAATAAGTTCACCAATGTGTTTGTGAGTTTGCACAAATACAATCGGCAGTATTACTGCCATATTTGAAAGAGATCACGAGTTTAAATTTTAAAATTGATATTTTAAAATACGCGTGGGGATAGTAATGATTTAACACCCCTACCCACATAGTTCTAAAGAGACAGGATTGGTCTAAATCGAGAGCCAGAGAGACCGAAGAATTCCAAACTTAAAAGTGAAAGATCGAAGTATTTGGGCGTCGTCATAACTTAAAAGAGAACACACAATTTTAAATACTAAGACTGGCAACTTAAGGAATCAAACATACAAGTCAAAAGAGGGATTCTGACACTACCCCAGACCTAGCGTTCGAAGCATCAAATCAACGTTGCTGTGTCCATTCTACTGTGCTAGGAGATTGTATATCCCATTTGGGGTGAGTGTAAACATATATTCTTTTTTATGTGAATTTGACATGTCTGTATTTGCTAAGTGGTTATACCAATCATAGGAGGCTGGCAACTTCAACATATGAAAATAGTATGTTCATAAACCACTACAGCAAGCACTAGTGTTTGCTCTGTGCTAGTTCGATCAGGAAAGCAAAAGCAGAAGCGACTCTAGACTCCGAACGGGGCAGTGAGATGATTATCTCACATGTGCCTATGGTGTATAGTATCATTTTGTGAGATATGTGTACTTTTATAATGTTAGTTCAGGCAAATCATTGCACTTGCGCTGTCCAGACACATTTTCCTCATTTAAGTAACCAAAAGAATAACGGTGATTTATTTATAATCATATTCCCTGAGTTATCCTATGTATACGCATGGAGAATAATTATTCAGAGAGGCTAACATTGGTGAGTGGACAGCGAGACAATGCGCCTGTTAATCTGCAGTCCACAAATGTACTTAGCAGAGGCATTTGTTCTTTTATTTTTCCTAAAGTTCGTAGTTCGAAGCTACAAGACGGTTCTTAGTACCAGACCAGTCTGAAGTAAGAATCTTAGCCATTATCGTGTGATTCAATGAGCTGGATTCGACACCAGCTACCTACAGTGGATACGTTGTGAAGACACCGACCTTGACATTAGGAGTGAAGTTCATCTAGACGCCTCTAGAGAAGAGTCCTCATCACGAAAGACCTGACAATGACCCATTGCAGTACTCAGCCAGTTACGTTTTTTTTTTGTTAACAGGCGCAAGCAATTGACAATAATCATCAGTCTACAATTAAGTCTCAGTGAAGAAGATTTTAAAACCCTCTAAAGTCACTTTCATCCATATTTATTTAAATTTGTTAAAGACTAATTGATTATTAAATTTTTTATATGTTATTTTACAAATTCGTAGTTGATTCAGTTCTAATAGATAAGAGAGCGCATGTATGATCGAAAATCTTTAATATATATACATATATTTACAGCCATAGCGCCAAAAATACATATAACAGGAATTTCGCTGGATTAAACCAGCTGGGGGCTCGAACAAGCCACACCATTGCTTAAAACTTCACAAAAGGTGCCAGATCAGATATAAGTTAATAGTGCTCTGCCCTATGCAGCATTGTTCTTGACTTCTGAATTATCTTGTGAACACTACCTTGCAACAGAAGCATCATTATCCTTCTGTCTACAACTCTGCTAAGAGTAATGTTGTGCGAAGGTAGACACCTTTGAACACCCATTTTAGATACTCTTGAGTTTTGGCCACTGGTGGACCACTACTTCAGAGAAAAGGGGAGGCAAATCCCGTGACAGCCGTGTCGTGTCAGCGCGCGTGCAGAAATTTCTTCCAGGAATACAATCACACAGCTTTCACACATAAACCACCCGTGACAACCTTGACATACCATGTGATCAAGCACATCATCATAGTACAGATGGTATTCATTCACCCCTGGCTAAATCTTTTAAACCCTGCAATTAGTTATATTTGTACACCCTACAGCCATCGATGCTCTTGAACCCTGCAAACATTAGTCTCTGTAAACCCTGAAACTAGTTATGTTTGTAAACCCACAGCCACCGATGTTTTCAGCCCTGCAAACATTAATCTTCGAAACCTTGCTATCATTCAATCACTTAAATTTTACCATATTGGTAATCTGGATATTTTAGCTTGCATACACACTAATGTCGTCAAGCATACACACGCTTATGTCGTCAACCCTATACATACTAATGTTGTCGACCTTACACACACTAATGTTGTCAACCCTTCACACACTAATCCTGTCAACTCTACACCCACTAAAGTTGTCAAGCCTACACACACTCAAGTTATCAAGCCTACACACACTAACGTTGTCAAGCCTACACACACTAATAATGTCAACCCTACACCCACTAATGTTGTCAACTCTACATCCACTCATGTTGTCAACCCTACACCCACTAATGTTGTCAACCCTACACACATTTATATTTTCAACCTTACACACACTTATGTTGTCAACCCTGCGTTCACTAATGTCGTCAATCCTACACATTCTAATGTTTTAAACACTACGATCATAGCTGTTTTCAATCAATAAATTAATATGAAACAAATATAAAGGTATGTTATCAGGCACTCGTAGGAAATAAAGAAGTAGAACACTAGACAACAGAAAAACAACAGACATGAGTGGCTTACCCAGGATTTGAACCCTGTACCTTCCGTGCGACAACCCCGCCTAGCCATGCAAGCGAATCACACTATCCTCCCTGCCATCTACGCATCACCAAAACATGATGTTTCAATGACAGGTCATTAGTGCGAACCGCAATACACGACACCGGAAGTCCACCATGGGCAGTTTAGCCTATTAATGACGCAATCACTTCTGTTGTTTCCCTATCATGCAGTATAGGCCAGTTCAACAAGACAAGGACCTTAATACTGTGTCCAGTAAATGATAGTAGACTTAGAACAGTGAGAACAGGACAGAGGGTAGGTTTGGTATTGTATAAACATTTATTACACATAAGGAAGGGAAACCAGAGGCCTGTAAACAATAAATTAATATGAAACAAATATAAAGGTATGTTATCAGGCACTCGTAGGAAATAAAGAAGTAGAACACTAGACAACAGAAAAACAACAGACATGAGTGGCTTACCCAGGATTTGAACCCTGGACCTTCCGTGCGACAACCCCGCCTAGCTATGCAAGCGAATCACACTATCCTTCCTGCCATCTATGCATCATCAAAAAATGATGTTTCAATGACAGGTCATTAGTGCGAACCGCAATACACGACACCGGAAGTCCACTATGGGTAGTTTAGCCTGTCATTGAAACATCATTTTTTGGTGATGCGTAGATGGCAGGGAGGATAGTGTGATTCGCTTGCATGACTAGGCGGGGTTGTCGCACGAAAGGTCCAGGGTTCAAATCCTGGGTAAGCCACTCATGTCTGTTGTTTTTCTGTTGTCTAGTGTTCTACTTCTTTATTTCCTACGAGTGCCTGATAACATACCTTTATATTTGTTTCATATTAATTTACTGTTTACAGGCCTCGGGTTTCCCTTCCTTATGTGTAATAACTGTTTTCAATCAATGCATTTACGGATGTTTTTCACTGCTGCTGTTCCCAAATGTTTTTAAACCCATCAGTCAAAGATAGTCTTAAACGTAACAATCATAAACGTTTAAATTCTGCACTCGCTTACACATCGATGTTCTTGAAATATGCATGTACTGATGCAGAGTTATTGTAAATAAGACTGGCAAACTCATCATGTAAAAGATATTGCTACAGAATCCACTGCCGCAAGAGCATGTTAATGCTTTGTGCCTGCTTGCTGGGAAGGAACAAGCAATACTGGTGGCTCCATGCTCCTGAAGGAGCAATATGGCAAATGATGATGAATGCAGTATTACTTCATGAATCTATGAAGTGACAATGTCAGAATAGGATTACTGCTTATTCGTGCATGGTGTAAGAGGTACCTAACATGAGTTTTGTGACGATAAGGTTGTGCAATCTCACGTCCACTCCGGCAGAATTGCATTACATTCTCGTGCGAGTAAAAAGGTAAAAGGATCCCGTTACACGCCCATTGAGGCATATTGGGAATATGGTGTTAGGCCCATATTTTCTTGACCATCGGCACACTAGGGGTGATGTGGTCAGCATCACGCCGGCCGCCTTAACCTTCCCAGAGTTGCTCTGGTACCCAATTGGGGCTGGGTCGACCCAGGAGCCGTTTGCGGCCTAAAAAATCCCACCTCATCTGGGGATCGAACCATAGACCACTGAGCTAGGAAACCAGTGCACTAACTACTTTGCTACTGCGGCGAGTGATATTTTCTTATTTTCCGCTCCCCTGTCATTATTATGTGGCATATTTTATGCACCATTATTTACTCTCTACGTTGGATCAATAGTGTTAAGTCTCTAACACTTCATTCCTCGACTGTTTGTGTTAGCCAGGTTTATTGACCCGGGCAGCGATAATATTTTATCACGTATTTTCAGGCTCATCATCTTTTCAAAGCGACTTTTCCTGTTTATTCAAGCTTGCATTGTGCACGGTCTATGAATAGAACCCCATATGTTGTGGCTAATCTGGCGAAGATCCGTCTAGCGAAACACAGGTGGTAATGCGTAATTTGTTTCCGCTTAGACCATCCCTGTGTGTAATTATCTCAGATAATCTGTCTGAAAACTCAAGATTTGTAGACGTTATGCCAGGAATACATGGTCAAAATATGGTGAGAGGCAGATAGGTGCAGCCGGAAGTCTTACGCAACGATATGACATCACTGAAGAGGTCACGCGTGGATATTAAATTTAATATTTTGAAACACGTGAGGGTATATTTTTTTTTTAATTTGAAACGCCCCTACCCACGTAGTGCTGAACGAGATTCGATTTGATATGTTCATTCTGAGGAGCTGAAATATACAATGTATTTTATTGGCACACTAGTCGGAAGTGCAATCTGTGATTTGCACTAAGAACTGAGAATATAGTGTGATGAAAACACAGACACAGATCACACAGAGAGACTGCAGCGCACAAGTCATATCAGCGACTCCTAAAAGCCAGAAAGAAAAAGGAGACATTGGACTTAGAAATTCCACAACTATAAGTAACAGATCGAGTATTGGGCAACTTTGGAATTCACAAGTAAACCCGCATTTTTAATACAAGACTGGAAACTTAAAGGGGCCAGGACTTTAATTAACAAGACTGGAATCCTAGGAATTTGATCACAAGTCATAGAGGAATTTAACAAACGTTTTCGCAGGGCCGTCAGAGGAATTAACTCTAATTTCCCAGACCAAGTCATAGAGGAATTAAACAAAAGTTTTCCCAGGCCAGGATTTTGCAGAACACCCGCCGTCAGAGGAATTAACTCTAATTTCCAGACCTAAGTGATTTCGAAGCTTCTAATACAGAGCTGTGTCCAGTCTAAATCTGTGCAAGGAGATTGTGTATTCCCAAAATTTTGGGGTAAGTGTAAACAATTTATTTACTAATGTAAATTCTACAGGTTTCTTGCTAAGTGGTTATATACATGGCTGGCAACCTCAACATATGAAAATAGTATATGTATGAACCACTACTGCAAGAGCTGGTGATTGTTTCTGACTAGTCATGTGGGAAACCCTACAGCAGAGCGACCCCAGACTCCGATGGGAGTAGTCATGAGTTACGAGTGATGATTACTTTACATGAGCCTAAGGTGTAACATTATCTTGTGAGATTTATGTACCTTTTTTAATTGTAATTCAGGCAAATCATTATTCATGCACTCCAGACGCAATTTCCTAGTTAACATCCAGAAGGATATTAGTGAATTTTCATCATATTCCCTGAGTTACACTGTGTGCTCGGGAATTTAATTCTTCTGAGAGGTTAACATTGGTGGGTGGAGCGCATGACAATGGGCCTGTTAGTTTGCGGCGAACAAATGTACTTAGCAGGCATTTGTTTCTTTCTATTTGTCTAAAGTTCGTGGTTACAAGCCATCAGACGATTTGTGGTACTAACGCCGCTAGTGTGAGAGAAAAGCATCCACCCTAACCGCCTACAGTGGAAGAGAGTGTGGAGAAGGCTTTCGTCATCACAGAATTGATGAACCACAGCTGCAGGACTCCCTTATAAAAGTTAAGTGCTTGTAAAAAGGCACCAGCAAAAAGGACTTTTGATATATCCTCACCCTAAATCTCAGTGAAGAGAAAAGTTGATTCCAATATAAAATCACCAGCATTTTATTTATTTTAAACTGTTAATACTAATTGATTATTAAATTTATTGTATGTTATTTTAAAACTAAACAATCATAGTCGATTCAGTTTTTATATGTATGAAAGCAAACGTATGAGCTAGATTCTTTAATATATATATAAATACCTAGACATATACCTATCTCTAAACAGAGCTATAAGAGGAATTTCGTTGGATTACACCAACTGGGGGCTTGAACGGGCTAAACCATTGATGAATATAAATGCCAGTTTGGCATTACTTCTTTGGCTCAATCAATCAACCAAACAATTAATTAATTAATCAACCAACCAAACAATCAATCAATCAAACAAACAAATAGCAATCAATCTCAATAAAACAATGAATCTCATCAATAAACAATCAAAATCAAAATTCAATCAAACAGTCATCAATTAATCAACCAAACAACCAATCAATCGATCAACCAATTAAACACTCAATCAACCAAACAATCAATCACTACCATTTAGCTTCTCGAGGAGCATAGGACTTCAACAAAGAAACCCTAAATACTCAAGTAATACTCTTTATGGGGTTGAAACGGAAATTCCATGCGCAAAATAAACACCAGTTTGTTTTTGTTTTTTTTAAGGCGTGATAATAAAATCAATCAATCAATCCTTCAACTAACACATGCCAGGTCCGCGTGTCACGTGTCATCATCTCAAGGTCGTTCAACGTCTTCCTCGTCATTGTTATCTAAATCTCCAGTTCTTTTCTTTGTTGAAGCGTTTGGGACTTTAAATGTTCCACAAGATGGGGTAGCCGGCCCCATACCCAAACCTTCAGGGTCGCCTCTTACGACATGGATGGTAGGACATTGTTACTACTCTTTGTTCCCTGTTTCTGGCCCGGGTAATACACAGGCGTATGTCTGAACTAACTAAACTTGCCACTTCTAATTCTAGGACACATTGATCATTGAAACTTTCATACACCTTTTAACAGATTTGTTAAAGTGTTTACCTTACTGAAGGTAGTATTCTTCAAGTCCTACAGACTAATTGCCTTTCTGAAACGTCTCTAACCAAGAATGAAAAAAACCCCATCAGCCTCTCATGAAAATATGGAAAAGGTGCGCACTTATCTGTAACAGCTAAATTTAACACCAATTAAAAGAACGAGCATGCCTTGCAATTTATTAATTGTGCATTTTCAGAATAATACGCCAAGGGCTCGCACTGCAACATAAAGGTAAATTGAACACCCATTAAAAGAGCACGTAGGGCCTTCCAATGTTGAAAAAACAAAATGGCACGTCGACCATAAGTCGTGGTAAAGTTTGACTACTAAGATTCATTGAAGCTGATATTGGGAAAGAATAAAATTACCGTTGAGAATGAATTAGTGACGTCATCAGGACATTGCAGCAGAAAGAGCACAACATAATTATTGCCCTGTCATCTTGACGGGTTACTTACTCGTAAGAGTAGTACTATCTACCTTATATTTTTGTTTACTCTCACTTCTTAAATTGACAGTAGCACACTAAATAGTTGTGCTGGTGCCATAACATTAAACTAGCTTTGTCGTCTGTTTGAACATTTATATTCTCTAGCTCTTCACTTTTACCGAGATTGTGGCGCAGAATGGATGATACAATATAATAAATTTTAAACATAAAATATGGGTTACTCAGTAAAGTCGGTTATTATAAGTGTTGGCACGGCTTGTTGAGTTATTCAGCTACAGCTAGAATTGGCCACGAAACATTAGTACCTGGGTTGGGTCGTATCTGTCCTGCATGTCACTTTCTAGTTGTGTCGTGCTGAAGATCACACCGTAAATGTTCTAGAAGAAAACACATATGCAATCATTCATTATTCTTTAGCTTCCTAAGAAGCATAGGCCTTCAGCAACACGCATGTCGAATCTTCCTGTCCTGTGCTATCAGCTATATGTCTTTCCATATCGTCCTCTTAATTTTTATTTCTGTTTTCAGTTCTCTTCTCCGTGTGTGTGTGTGTGTGTGTTTGTATTTTCAGTCCACTTCTACTTGTCTTACGTTAATGATGTCAGAGCAAGGACTGTATAATAAACGGGGCAGAAAAACATGTGTCTTTATTGGGAAGACAAGCAAACAGCAGACTTGTCCTCCAAGAATTTTAGCTCCATGGGAAGACAAGCAAACAGCAGACTTGTCCTCCAAGAATTTTAGCTCCATGGGAAGACAAGCAAACAGCAGACTTGTCCTCCAAGAATTTTAGCTCCATGGGAAGACAAGCAAACAGCAGACTTGTCCTCCAAGAATTTTAGCTCCACTAGAGGAGTAGGCTGGCAGCATATCCGTCACCAAACATTTTGACGGAGAAGTTTATAAGAATGAGAAACGTCTGAGACTGACCATTTATTCTCTGACCTGTCTAATTACTTCAAAAATAATACAGTTCAGCTGGTGAAACGTAAACAAGTGAGAGAGAGAGATATATGGTTATTTGAGAGCGAAGAAAGAAGTAGAGGAGGAGCAGAAGAAATAGAAGAAGAAGAAGAAGACGAAGAAGGAAAGAAGAACTAAAAGAAGAAGCAGAACAAGAAGTAGAAGAAGAAAATGAAGAACAAGAAGAAAAAAAAG
Source organism: Oreohelix idahoensis (assembly GCA_024509875.1). NCBI lineage: Eukaryota > Metazoa > Mollusca > Gastropoda > Stylommatophora > Oreohelicidae > Oreohelix > Oreohelix idahoensis. The sequence continues at coordinate 89,445 of JAMPIV010015786.1, read as the reverse complement.
AACAAGAAGAAGAAGAAAAAGAAGAAAATGAAGAAGAAGAAGAAGAAGAAGAAGAAGAAGAAGAAGAAGAAGAAGAAGAAGAAAAATTAAGTGGACTGACAAAACAGCCAGACGATCTAGGTTTTCCCGACGACCTTACTCTAATCTAAACCATATGCGAGACAAAATGAGAATACAGAATGAGAAATCGCAGCTATTGGGTCCGGCATATCCATAGAGAAAAAACAACGGTCATTAGAATAAATACGACAAATGAAGGGTTAACCCAAAATGTCATGTATTTCTATTGTATTTTTCATTGGTTAAACTAGGCTTCGGCAAGATTTGTAAATTTTTTTTTTTCACATTATGCAAGATATTAATTCGCAAATTTTATAAGAAAACAGGGGACCCAAAGATGCAGCAATAGAGAATGCAGTCAGCGACCCATAGCTTGACTGCTTACGTCAGGGTCAGCGAACCAGAGCTGACCAAGACCCTACTCCACCTCCAGGTGGTGGTCCTGGAAACAGGCTGCATCACTGCAGTCTGGCTGAGAGAGTAGGGATCGAAGAGGGAAGGCAAACCCGGTCCCAAAAACTGCAGTGCTGAAGTCGGATGTGTCGGTCGAAAGGCGCAGATATCACAGCTCCGGCGTAAACAGACACAACGCAACCAACGTTCCTCTTCAGGACGAACGAGGAAGAAGAAGAATAAAAAAACAGCAGTAAGGGCAAAGAGAGCTTTTTAGATAAAGGAAATGATGACTAAGATGTTTAGCCTCGGTTATGGTGAGCACTAGAGTACAGGCGGGCGAGAAGACATTCTTCACAACTTTCACCAACAAGCATAGATCCTCATCATCATCATCTGTCCATCTCTTGATGTTATCTTCCCACTTATAGCGCTGTCTTCCCCTTGCACGTTTGCCTTCAACTCTCCCTTCTGTTATGGTCTTCTGCAAGGTATTGTGGTGAAGTGGGATGTTATAAATATGTATAGGGGACTTAGTGTACTGACTGAGATCAGCTGTGAAGGTATAAATATCTAATAAGAGTAGTGTATTATATATAACCTTACTTGCTGCCACATATGTATACCTCAGTCAGAATTATTCTGGAATAGTGTGATGACTACGTTATATGTCTAGGGTATGTGTATGATGAAGTGTAAGTCAAAACAACAACAGACAGATAAACAATTTAATTTATTCCACTACACTTGACAACACTGTGACACTCACATACATAAAACACTCTACAAGGATATCTTAAAGGAGTCACTGATAACTTTTCAAATAACAATATGTATTCATTGCTGTCATGAATGAATATGTGTCCTGATTCAAATACAAAGGAACCAGGAATCACAATCAATTTTAATTACAAGTTATATGTACAGAATTTATTAATATGAATCTTGTAGTGACATCTATTTTCAATAGTATCCTATGTGTGTTAGTTGTGTAGTAGTAATATGAGGTAATACTGGTTTTGTTTTGTTCAAGCTCTGTTGGTATTTGTCATCATGACTTCAATAGTTTGTCTTTATTGGAACTAGTATTGGAGATGTTCTCAGTTCCTGATATTAAAACAATTTAATTCCCCTCTTAATGTTATTTTTACAATGTCATTTTAAGATGGGGGTACATAATGTTGAGCTCAGCTGGCCAGATCAGCTTATCTTGCGTGATGGCGGCAGGAAAAGACTCCTCTGCTCGATTTCTCCCCTGTGCTCTGGAGACACCTCACTGATAGCTAAATGGACCAAGGAGTATGCTGTCCGACTCTGGATTCAGCAAAGCTCTGACCAGGTGCTGCTCAATAACGTCAAGACCACGGTCCCTGAAAACAAGAAGGATGTACCTTCTACTTCATAACTAATTGATACTCTAGTTCTACACTGAGCACACTACATCACAAACATTGAGTTCAGAGCGTTAGGCCAACTGTCAGCTTCATCTGAAATACTTTATACCAGTATTTCCCTCCCTAATGGTTACTACGCCTCTGCAATTCCAGCATTATTTCTGTCTAATCAATAATCTAGGTGTCAGTGTACTGTTTGGCCATTCCATGCAGTTTTACTTTCCTCCGACACCTTCTGTTCAGGCTGGAGCATTATAGGCTTTACATCATGTTTGCTACTGAACTACACATATATACAGGCATAAATTAACAATTCACATTCAATTTCCATTAAAAGATACTGAATGTTTCAAGCTTACCACAATTCATGGAAATAAACACAGATACGTTGACTAGCAATGAATTCTGGCACAAATACTGGCACAAATTCCCATCTGCTTATGTTCCAGGCTTTTATTTAGCCCAAATATGAGCTGGCTTCAACGCACTGTTGCTTTATCAAGCTTATTTGAACTAGTGGTCTCGAACTAACGCTCCTAAGTGATTATATCAGCGAGTCTGGCCAATGGAGCCACGTTTCGACAAGTGTTTGAAAAAATTTTACCTTCCTACGTCTCCCCTAACAACCAAGGATAGCATTTATAGTCCGACTAATCGTGTGTAGCCTTACATATCATTCCAGCCAATCAGTTCAAATGTAACTTGTGGCCCATTTCCCGTACAATGGTGGTTTAAACATCTACCACTGAGCGATTCTGATTTTGGGTGTTGTCTGACAGCACCATCATTTTATTTTGGCTATAACTTGTTAATTTCTAGACTATTTGCGTAACGTTTTACATATTCTTTGTCAGCAAGCCCTAAGGAACCCAAATATACAAATTTAAAAGAGCTAAGTGGCTGCGTTCAAAATATGCAATTTCTTCTACCTCCTGTTTCGAAGATGTGCTGTCTGGGTACTGTAATGTTTTCAAACGTAAACCCATCTATTGTCATCTTTCCTAATAAGAGTTTTTCAGGATTTAAAAACCTAACTCTGGGAAGGGTAGTGAATTTATCACTGTCCGTCTGAAAAAAAAGTTAGTGCATGTGGCCTTACACGCGTGATAGTAGTAATTGTGTATCGCGCGAGCGCGATGCGTGTTGCATGCGTTCCTGATTTTCAGCCCTCCCTCTCTCTTTCTATTTGAGTCCATCTGTTCGTTCGTTTTGGTAACGTAGTATAATTAATGTTAGGATTAATTTAGGTCATTACGCAGTGCCTCTCAATGTTTTTCTTAGAAATGCAATACCCGTTTTAATGTGTTGTGGAAACGCTTGTATTTATGCAGTGGCTTATATTTAACGTGGAAACGTTACAATTTGCAGACGAAGCATAAAACAAAGGGGGATTTCGAGTACATTCTTTGTGACAGCACTGTTATTTTACCATTGCTCTTTTCTTTATTAGAATTTATTTGTTAGGCTTTGCATCTACCTTTTAATTTATATATGTGGATTAGAATATTTCACGACAGGTGTTATGCCTTTTTATGTGGCCAAAGTATTTTAGCTGCCGAACTTTGACCTCCCTCATTAGTTCTCTTTTCATACCTAGATTTTCTAGGACCTCCTTATTTGTTTTCATCTCTTTCCATGAGATACGCCCCATTCTTCTATATATCCACATTTCAAGAGCCTCAATTCTTTCTTCCAAACGCTTATTCATCGTCCATGTTTCTGCACCATACAGAAATGCAGAATATATATAACACTTTATGATTCTCAGTTTTAATTTGTGAGATAACTGTTTGGATGTCAGTATATTTTTCATGTTGTTGAATGTAGCTTTGGCCATTCCTATTCTCTTCTTGATTTCTGTTTCACATCTGCCATCTTCTGTTATTATATGACCAAGATATACATAGCTCTTGACTTGTTCCAGGATTTTCCCATTTACGCTTATCTTTAATGTGGGTTTATCGTCTGTTTTGCTAATTATCATAGTTTTTTGTTTTCTCAATATTAATGTCGAGTCCATATTCATGACTTATACTGTTCACTTGCTTCACTAGTTCTTGTAACTCCTGTTCGCTTTCAGCTAACAACACGGTATCATCTGCATATCTAAGGTTGTTTATTGACCTTCCACTGATGTTCAGTCCTGGTATTTCCTGTATCTGTTTGAAAATTTTTTCGGTGTATAAATTAAATAGGCAGGGGGGACAGCACACAACCTTGTCTGACACCTCTTTTTATGTCTATGTATGGTGAATAATTCCTTCCCGATCTTACTGTGGCAGTTTGCTCCCAATAAAGGTTACTGAGTATTCTTATATCTTTTCCATCAATACCTATGTCTTCGAGGCATTCAATTATTTTCTCATGATGGACTCTGTCAAAAGCCTTCTTATAGTCAATGAAGCACATATACATACTTTTTTGGACCTCTGTATATTTTTCTGCTAATATTCTTAGGCAAAATATTGCCTCTCTTGTTCCACTGTTCCGTCTAAAACCAAACTGTTCTTCTTGGATTTCACTGTCTACTTTACTTTTTATTCTTTCCTGTATGATTTTGAGCAGGAGATAGTAATACACTCTACCCGGATACGAAATTACGACTTAGCACACGGAACATGAAGTGATAAGTTAAACTTATTAGCCACGTGATTAGTGTAGTGGTTACCAAACTGCGCTGGCGACCGGGTGACCCAGGATCAAACCCGAGCGAGGACATTTGAAGTTTTTTTTCGTCGACCGGGATTTGGACTGGATTAACTCGAGCCCTGGCGAAGACATTTGAAGCAGTGTCGTCGACCAGGGACTGGAGGCTCCTGAGCCGACCCAGCTCTAATGGGTACCTCCGAAATCGGAGAGTATCTGCCTGAATGGCGAGGGACACCTGTCTCTGTACAAGAAAAACAGGGATACTCACGTAAAAATCAGTCTCAGGCTAGACATACTAACCTGAGATTTCGCCTCGAGTAATAGCGGGCGTACGCAAAAAAAAAAAAAAAATTAGTCACGTGAGCCGTCGATTGGCAGAGCGGTTAGAGCAACGGCCTGTTGTTGCAAAGGTGAAGGGTTCAAAACACGGTCTAACAGCTGTAAATTGGTACCTGACTCTGCTTTTGAGTTAGGACAGGCTGTGACAGGTTATGTAAATAGATACATGATTTCCCACCTTTGCTTCCTTATTAGTATTCACGGTTTTGTTAACGCAGAACCCATGCTCTTCGATATGTGTCTAACTCATATTTTAGCCACGCCTATTTTCTTTTCTTTTTTCTCTATGTCTTACAGGCACTAGCGAGTATTTACAAACAGACCTATTAGCTAGCCCACGAGCGGAAAGGTATCCGCCAGCGAGTAGAGCCGTTAACTGAATTATCACGCAAGCAATTGGACAATCGTTGAAATAGTGAAAGAGCTGACTAGAACGCGCGTAGAGAGAGACCGGGTCGTCTGATGGTAGAATCAAGGGCGATAAGTCAAAAGACGTACCTTTGAGGGTTACATTTTCTCAGGGGACTTTATCGAATGAAGAAAAGAAAGGGGCGATAACCACAGTTACCGACCTCATCCGTTTGTTCGTGGTCCCAGGAAACGTAATTAGCTACAGATCCAGACGAGATCAAAAGACAGTTTGCTCGTTGGCAACGTCTATGTTGTCGGCATAGGTGTGAAATAAAGCTTTCATTCAGGAATGAACCGTAGATTTTCCCAAAATACGGGCTAAGGCGCGATATCTCGCACTAGCTAGCGAATTGATACCAATTTTATATAAATACCCAATCCTTTAAAATCAATTATCTAGTCGCCTCAGAATTTTCGGAATATCTAGCTCGAATACTAGAGCCCTTGTACAAAGAGGATTACTTAGAATTTCGTTGCAGATAGTTTCATTTTCTGTGTTGCGGTAAATATATATGCTAGCACTTGAGTGATATAATTGTTAAAGTTCGTCATTATATTTCACTAGGATTGATTGTGTTAATTGTTTAGCGTATTAAAGAACATATAGGTATCTTGTAATTCCCCAGCTGTAACGAAAAATTAATTACTCGCTATCACCCGGAAAGTGATGTTTTAATTGACTAGTAAATGCACTAGGCGTTAGAGTACTGACGAAATATATATTTATCTCTATCCATTATGTGTAATTTTGTAAATGACTAGAGCTTATTTCATGTGTTAAAAATGATAAGAGACACTGGTGGTTTCTAATCAAATTTAATAACCGTGTGGATAAGAAATCATACATTACGCGGGTTAGGATAGAATACTGATAGTGTAATTTAATGTTTTGTATTTTCTTCCTAAATCTAGTACAGATCACAAACCAAACCTACCAGCGGCCTAAATCTGAGAAAAGGGGTCTAAGTCAAATAGTACCAGAAACATTCTTATGTAATATCGGGTCTTCGAGGTTGACCTGTTCGGTTCTCTTGTTTCCCCCAGAGAGAGAGAGAGAGAGATAGATAGATAGATAGATAGATAGATAGATAGATAGATAGATAGATAGATAGATAGATAGATAGATAGATAGATAGATAGATAGATAGATAGATAGATAGATAGATAGATAGATAGATAGATAGATAGATAGATAGATAGATAGATAGATAGATAGATAGATAGATAGATAGATAGATAGATAGATAGATAGATAGATAGATAGATAGATAGATAGATAGATAGATAGATAGATAGATAGATAGATCCCCATCAAGGCCAGCTCCTTGACGTGGAGATGGGGCTCAAGTACAGCCATCAGCGGCTGAAAAACCAAGACTGGCCAGGCCCTCCTAGACTCGAGCAAGACCACAGTCTGCCCTAGCAAGTCAAGGTGCTGAAGACGGAGGCAACCAGCCAAGAGGCGCACCACAGCAATCAGGATGCCACGCACATGCGCTATGGGAAGGATACCAAGCTATGAACAGATCAGAACAAATAGTCATTCTGCGCCTCAGAACAGGACACAACCGCCTCCGCAGCCACATGTATACAAAATTCAAGATTGGCAATTCAGCCATGTGTACATGTGGACAGGCACCCCAGACAGCGGAGCACGTACTGCAAGATTGCCCCGAATATGATATATTGAGGCAAACCCACTGGCCCAGAGAAACAACACTGGAAGCAAAACTATATGGACCTCTGTATGAACTACAAAAGACAGTGAAGTTTATACAAGAAACAACATTGCAGATATAGACAATATATTTCAAGCGAACGAAAGAAGAAGAAGAAGATAGATAGATAGATAGATAGATAGATAGATAGATAGATAGATAGATAGATAGATAGATAGATAGATAGATAGATAGATAGATAGATAGATAGATAGATAGATAGATAGATAGATAGATAGATAGATAGATAGATAGATCACGAACCAAGGACAATAAGAATAACTATAACTGGACGTATAGATACCCAGATTTCTTTCCATTTTCATTTACATTCAGCCCGCTGTTGCGAACATATAAAACTTTATATTACGGAGATATGTTCAAGATGTTGTTAAAACAACTATTAGGTAAGCATGACTGAATGTGGCCACAGGTTTGTCAGAGCAGAGAGAAAGAGAGTGAATAATTCTTCTGTTGTATAATCATTGTATTCACTTTTGTTCTTCCTTTTTTTGTTTGCTAATACTGTTATTTTCAGGATAGATTAATTAGGAACTCTGTTCTTTACAGTATAGTCAAATCCTTTACCATAGGGCAAATCTTTTGACCTTTTAGGGTTATTAACTTCATTCTTGTGGGATCTTGTCTCAACAGAGGGGATTGCACTTATGGGTTTAAATTTCTTTAATTTCTGTAACCTATGATTTTCTATTGTTATTGATATTGGATGTTGTGAATTTTTTTTTAATGAAAATAAACTTAACAAAACTTAATTACCTGTGTTGGTCAGCTCAGCCCGAAATCCATACCCCATTTACTATAGTTTTCACGTTTGTGCATATTGTTGTCGTCACTTATCTGTATATGTGTATGTGAGTGGTTAATAGTGTACATGTTAATATATACGGAAAGGAGAGTTGTTTGATAAACACATTTCAGTCGTAAAGGTAGGCTGGACTAGAGTATCTTCTCAATCCAGTGACAGATTCTACCTTTAACCTATTTACTCGTAAAATCTATTTCTTTACCTTATCTCTCACTGAGTTACCACCTTTTCCAGTTCTATTCAGGTGGGACCAGAATCTATCTTAAATACCTATCCAAATCTACGACAGAATTGGTTAGCTCGTTTCCGGGATTTGAGCTAGATCTTGAACAAGTACCACAGGAAGGGTGCGAAGTCCTGAGATTATTTTTTTTCCTAGTGCGTCAGATTGAGTTTGTTTCCAAATTTGGATCTAGTCTGTATCTAGATAAATGACTAAAGTCTGATATTAAATCTTTTTTATAGTCTAGATAGAGCAGATTGTGGTTGTCTCGGGAGTGAATTAGAAATATAAAAAAAAAACTTACCTTAGCCTTGTTTTTCGGAAATGGGTCATGGAAAGTACGAAATCGTCTGCAATAAAAATGTACCAAATCGTCGAGAACCAATCAAAAGAGTTCCTTACGCACTGGCAGATTCCCTGCGTCTACCTATATAAACGGGCGCGTTTTATTAAAAAACACACACAAACACGAAGGCCAGCTAGACCCGACAGACGAGGGGGGGGGGGGGGAAGCTGTCAAGACTGATTTATGCTTTCTTGCATCCGGGCAGACTTGCTTCACTACGTCGAGTCTCTGGCTTGTATTAATCTTAGAGGGTAGGTAAACTTACTATAAACTTGTAGGAGAATAGGCCTACATCAGATATATAATGATTGTATTTTTTGTGTGTCATTTATACTACCTACACCTGTATATATTTAATATATTTTGTTTTACTATGAATGTATCAGGTATACTGATTGTATCTTGTGGAATTAGGTATAATAATTGTATTTCCTGATATGACTGATAAAGACAAAAACCAATCCGAAATATAACCAAACAGTCCTTGTTAGGACTCATATAACTCCACTCTGAAATATAACCACTCATATAACTCCAACCTGAATATAACCTATGACTATATCATGTATAATGATTGTATGTTATTGTATCATGTACAATGATTGTGTATGACTGTTGAAGAAGGAAACCACCAGAAAATAGCCTACACCTGTATATATTTAATATAAATTTAGATTTTGTTTTACTATGAATGTATCAGGTATACTGATTATATCTTGGGGAATTAGGTATAATGATTGTATTTCCTGGTATGATTGTTGAAGAAGAAAACCAACCCGAAATATAACCTAACAGTCCTTGTAAGGACTCATATAACTACAACAGTATTGTTAGGATATATTTTACCAGCCAGTATAGCACTTATCAGAGATGGCCTGGTATATTATAGGTGGAAGGAAACGGTTGTATCATACGGTGTACAAATTATTGGATGTATTCATGTATTGAAAGAATGTTGTGCAAGTAGACACCTGTCTTGTCTCGCTATTGCTAAATCATACTGAGCCATGTTGTCATTCATCCTACATGCAGACACCTCAGACACGTTCATCTCATATACACTAGAAATAGATGGGCTTGATGACAGAAATTAGCCCCTATTTTTGCCTTGTTACAGGTTTATTCGTGTCATCCAACCTGAGGTCGTATGTTCGGATCAATTCAGCTGCCTGGAACTTCGCAAGAGCATAGTGGTTGTATCGAGCTACATCCTTAGTCCCCCTTAGTCTTGGGTGGGCTAAAGGAACGATCATCAGCGGGTGTTGTGTGCATCAAACTAAGGACAACAGAACTGTTTTAGGAGATGAGTACACATTAGTACCATTTCCGTCGGCAAGTGTGAGCATTTAACTGTCAATGACGAAAAAGTGATTTAGCGTAGTGAGAGACAAAATTAACAGCACAGCTGATAAATTTTCTATAATTGATTAACAGCACAGCTGATATATATACATATAATTTTTTTCATATATTGGAAGACTTGGTGTAATATATATAAATATATGTATATATATAAATATATATAAATACATATATGTAAATCATTTGTAAACTTACAAATCCATTACATTCCATCTTCCAACATCCACCCTTTAGCACAAGAGTAGATAGTGTATATACTTAATAAATAAGGAAATTGTATTTGAATGACTTGTCAATTTTATAATTGTTAAGTGAAATCTGTTTCCTTGTTTTAATATCACAGTTAGTTACACAGCGGGGTGGCATTTTATGACTGTCTCCTCTCTACTAATTTTTTTGAGATCAGATCATTCACAGCCGTAACTAATTTGTGATACCAGTAGTTCTCTCATACACTGGTACTTCACAATTTTTCTGCAGAAATTCTATGTCTGTATTGTCAGTACTATACTGATCCTAGAGCCAATAAACACCTCACGCTACATGAGTTTGAGCTAAGCTAAGGGAGAGCATTCTGACAAATTCGTTAAGTTAATAGCCTCCCCTTCCTCCTAACTGACTTCAGGTGTGGACTTGGAGGTGGACTTAATTTAAGGGAATTTTTTTATTTTTGCTTTGCTCCTTAAATTTTTGAAATAAAAAAATTGTTTGTTGTTTCCACCGTAGTAACGTAGTTTTTTTTTCAGTTGTTAGCTGATCTACCATTTATTTGGCTTAGTCGTCTGCATTAGGAGCCTAGTTGCCAGATAATAACAGCGATAGATTAGATAACTGATAACAGTTAAATAACAGGAGTTTTTGTTTTTGGTATTTTTCTCGTAATTGGTAGGGAATCAGTGTATCCTTTTTCTTCTTTCTTTCTCGAGTAAGTCGCAGTCAGTTATTTGCCATGGCTGAGCGTGCAAAACTTAGAGCAATGCTAAGAGAGGAAGCAAGGGTAGAGGGAGTACAAGGAGAGAAGCAAAAGCGTTTGTCAACGAAGAACTTGACAGATATGATGCGAAGAAGAAAGAAGAAGAAGCTAGAGAGAAGGAAAAAGCAGACGAAGCTAAGGAGCAGAAGAAGATTGAGGCGGAAATGGAAATTCGCAGGGCGAACGAACGAGAGAAGGAGAGACAGCATGATGAAAGAGAGAAAGAGAGACAGCACGAACTGGCGCATAAGATCCTAGAGGTCCAAAGCCGTGGGGCTGCCTCTACCTCCAACAACGGAGACTCTCTACCTCAGTCACAGTCAACTGATCTATCAAACACTCAATCTCCTCAACTAGCAGCTATGTCTTTTGCCCTGGAATCCTTCCCAAGCCCCAATGAGAAAATTGACTGCTATCTAGAAAAATTTGAGAGAATCGCAAATCTGTACGGTTTAGAAAGGTCGCATTGGTTTTTGAAGCTTTCTCAGGCTTTAAAAAGCACTGCGTATGATGCGTACGCAAAACTGGGAAGCAGCCACCAAGACGATTACGACATGTTGAAGAAGGCTTTACTTGAGCGTTTCGAAATGAACGCAAGCAAATTTTTGCAACTGTTCCGTAACAGCAGAAAGGAAAGCACTGAGACTTTTCAGCAGTTCTCTTCTCGTCTGAAGGGATACTTGACAAAGTGCCTGGAGCTTTCCAAGCTTCCCTCTACCTATGAAGGTCTTGAGGAGTTCGTAGTAACCGAACAAATAAAGAACACTTGTCAAGTGACACCGGTAGATTTCTGGCGGAACAAGGCGCAGTAAAGCTGGAAGACATTTTGAGCAAGTCTGAGCGATATAACAATGCGATGGCCGAACTGCCAGGCGCAAAACGCAAACCGGTAGAAGAGCTTTTTCGGAGAAATAATCTAGAGCGGTCTTCCCATTCTTCTCACCACCATAACCACAGATAAACTGTACCCCAGAATTCCCCTGCGGAAAATTATAAATACTATAAAAACAGGTACCCCACCAACAACAAAAGTTCTGATCAGCCGAATCGTCCGACATGGCAGCGTGGCCAGAAAGGACAGGGTGACAAAGGGAAAACCCCTGCACACGGAACATCTGATCAGGGCAAGCACACCGGGCATAATCGCATCGGATGCTTGCAAACAGCCTCGCAAGGAAGATCTAATGTCAGTGATTCTCAACCTGAGGGGGAGAGGCCCTCAACGCAAGGAAATGTTATTTTGAACGGGACTTCAACATATTTTTTTGTATACAGGGTTGTCCTTTGATTGCATTGTCGCAAGACACTTGGTCAATCCCGGTCAAGAGACAGAAGAAACCGTCAAACTATGTAGAGTTTTCAAAGGAGCTGCACCCATGACGCTTCCCATTGCATTGGTGGGGATACACTCTGAATTTGTTAGAGGTGTGATCAAAGCGGCTATTATGGATGACCAGATCTACCCAGTCATACTTGGCTGTAGATATGTGTTTATTGGGAGACTGAAAGAGCCAATTGTGGCAGCAGTAACCACAGGACGGCAAACCAAGACGGAACAGGAGCCTGCGCCAAATTTGTTACCTAAGGAACTAAAAGAGGCGCAACAAAAGGACCCTACCTTGGAGCCCTGCTTTAGAAAACTACACATAGCCAAGGACCCCAGACACAACGGAGACATCTTTTCTAAGGATGGAGTATTGTATCGTAGAACGGGCAACCCTGAACAAGGGCATAATCAGCTCCTAGTACCGACGCAGTACAGAGACCAAATCTTAGAAATGGGGCACTCTCTTCCTTTTAGCGGACATATGGGACAGAACGCCACTAATCAGCGAATATCGACCCACTATTGGTGGCCAGGAATGAACACTGATATTATCAGATACGTGAAATCCTGCGCCAAGTGCCACCGTGTGGCACCCATCCATTGGACACCCCCAGTTCTCACGGGTGAAATGCCAATAGTTGTGCCACCATTTGAACGGGTTGTAATCGACATTTTAGGACCCATAGAAAGGACTAAAAGAAGGTACACGTTTGTCCTGACCTTAGTCGACACATGCACTTAAAGGAAAGGAGAAGGTCTACCATGTAAATCTGTTAAAGAAATACTTGGAAAGACCGGTGCCGTCTTCCGAACATCTCCTGATGGTCGCCAAACCTATCGAAGATGATGAAGATGACGATAGTTGCATAGAATATACATTTCAACAAACGGAATCTTTTAAAGATGTAAAATTCGGTGACACTCTCTCTCTCTGAAGCACAACAGACAGAAACGAGGGCGCTACTAAAACAGTACACAGCAGTTTTAACGGACATACCTGGGCGAAAAAATCTCGTAGAGTTCGATATGAAACTGACAAACGAGACACCTGTTCGAACTAGAGTTTACCCTGTTCCGTATGCTAAAGCTGATACGCTACGGGAAGAGATAGACAAGCTACGTCAAGCAGGAATTATTAGTGAGTCTACATCTCCTTATAGTGCGAGCGTAGTGCTGTTGCAGAAGCCCAATAAGGAAGTTCAGCTGTGCATCGATTACCGTCTACTTAACAATGTAACGGAATTCCAGCTGGAACCTCTACAGAGCGCTTCTGAGCTGTTCACCAAGCTAAGCAAGGCACGGATTTTCTCCAAGATTGACCTGAGTAAAGGTTATTATCAAATACCAGTCAAGGAGGAAACTAAGATTTTGCTAGCTTTCAGCACCAGTGAAGGACACTATACGTTCAACGTGATGCCATTCGGGTTACACAACGCACCAGGAATCTTCACGAGGGTGATGAAAAAGCTTTCAGAACCATTGCACAGTCCACATATACACAACTTTATGGACGATATACTAGTTGCAACGGATACCTACGAAGAACATATTGCTACGGTTGCTATGCTCATCAGGAGACTACAGGAAACTGGTCTCACAGCTAGACCTAGCAAATGTTTAATCGGCTTCAAAAAGCTTGACTTCCTGGGGCATACTATTTCTCACGATTCCATGTGGCCAGTTGCTAAGAACAGAGAGAAAATACGTGCAGCAAAAAGGCCAAGAACGAAGAGAGAAACACGATCGTTCCTATCACTGTGTGCATATTACCAGAAATTTATAAAAAAAACTTCAATGGTTTGACTGCACCCCTTACTGACCTTACAAAGAAGGGGCGACCTGAGAGAGTTATCTGGGATTCTAAGTGCGAAAACGCTTACGTCACGCTCAATGAACAGCTGTCTGAATATCCAATTTTACGGTTACCTGACATTACCAAACCCTTTATATTGCGGGTCGACGCATCGGGTCAAGGCATCGAGTCAACTCTGCTCCAAGCAGGCGACGATGATCCGAACCGGCTATTTCCAGTGGCATACGGAAGTCGTAAATTGAATAAAGCAGAACGAAACTATTCCACAGTGGAGAGATAATGTCTGGCACTGGTTCATGGGATAAGGAGACACCATGAATATCTGTACGGAGTATCATTCACGGTGCAGACAGATCATGCTCTCCTGGCGTTTCTTGGAGCGAATAAGGAATTCAATGTTAAGATAATGCGCTGGGCTTTGTTGCTAAGCGTATATTCTTTTAAAGTGGAATACATACCAGGAAAGGAGAACGTAGGAGCAGACTTTATGAGTCGGAAGTGGAGCACAAGGAGGAGGGGAATGAGATTGAAGAAAATAGTCACCCAGAAGCTACGATTACAGGTAACTCTATTTTCATAAAGTAGACATGAAAATGGTTTCATATCTTCAAGCCGGGACGAACTGTGACAGGTTATGTAAATAGATACATGATTTCCCACATTTGCTTCCTTATTAGTATTCACGGTTTTGTTAACGCAGAACCCATGCTCTTCGATATCTGTCTAACTCATATTTTAGCCACGCCTATTTTCTTTTTTTTTCTATGTCTTACAGATCTGAATAGAACATGCGTAGAGAGAGAACGGGTCGTCTAATGGTAGAATCAAGGGCGATAAGTCAAAAGACGTACCTTTGAGGGTTACATTTTCTCAGGGGACTTAAGCGAATGAAGAAAAGAAAGGGGTGATAACTACAGTTACCGACCTCATCCGTTTGTTCGTGGTCCCAGGGAACGTAATTAGCTACAGATCCAGACGAGATCAAAAGATAGTTTGCTCGTTGGCAACGTCTATGTTGTCGGCATAGGTGTGAAATAAAGCTTTCATTCAGGAATGAACCGTAGATTTTCCCAAAATACGGTTTCATGTGTTAAAAATGATAAGAGACACTGGTGGTTTCTAATCAAATTTAATAACCGTGTGGATAAGAAATCATACATTACGCGGGTTAGGATAGAATACTGATAGTGTAATTTAATGTTTTGTATTTTCTTCCTACATCTAGTACGGATCACAAACCAAACCTACCAGCGGCCTAAATCTGAGAAAAGGGGTCTAAGTCAAATAGTACCAGAAACATTCTTATGTAATATCGGGTCTTCGAGGTTGACCTGTTCGGTTCTCTTGTTTCCCCCAGAGAGAGAGAGAGATAGATAGATAGATAGATAGATAGATAGATAGATAGATAGATAGATAGATAGATAGATAGATAGATAGATAGATAGATAGATAGATAGATAGATAGATAGATAGATAGATAGATAGATAGATAGATAGATAGATAGATAGATAGAGCACGAACCTATGACAATAAGAATAACTATAACTGGACGTATAGATACCCAGATTTCTTTCCATTTTCATTTACATTTAGCCCGCTGTGGCGAAAATATCAAACCTAACACTACACAACTACTGACCACTGTGTTGTGGCGAAGATTTATCCAGAAAGATTTACTCACCTGACATTCTCTTTAATTATCGGAAATAACAAGCTGCTGTACACTGTGAACACTCTTATCTCAGTAATTAATTTTCTACCTGGACTGATTGAAGTGACATAAACATATCAAATTATCAGCACCAAAGTAAGCGTTCCCCATTAGGAGAATTAATCAGCCTTGGAGGAAATGAGGCTTATTTCGGCGAAACCCAACACTGGATTTGTATTTATATCATGGAGATATGTTCAAGATGTTGTTAAAACAACTATTAGGTAAGCATGACTGAATGTGGCCACAGGTTTGTCAGAGCAGAGAGAAAGAGAGTGAATAATTCTTCTGTTGTATAATCATTGTACTCACTTTTGTTCTTCCTTTTTGTGTTTGCTAATACTGTTATTTTCAGGATAGATTAATTAGGAACTCTGTTCTTTACAGTATAGTCAAATCCTTTACCATAGGGCAAATCTTTTGACCTTTTAGGGTTATTAACTTCATTCTTGTGGGATCTTGTCTCAACAGAGGGGATTGCACTTATGGGTTTATATTTCTTTAATTTCTGTAACCTATGATTTTCTATTGCTATTGATATTGGATGTTGTGGAGTTTTTTTTAAATGAAAATAAACTTAACAAAACTTAATTACCTGTGTTGGTCAGCTCAGCCCAAAATCCATACCCCATTTACTATAGTTTTCACTTATCTGTGTGTGTGTGTGTGTGAGTGGTTAATAGTGTACATGTTAATATATACGGAAAGGAGAGTTGTTTGATAAACAAATTTCAGTCGTAAAGATAGACTGGACTAGAGTATCTTCTCAATCCAGTGACAGATTCTACCTTTTACCTATTCACTCGTGAAATCTATTTCTTTACCTTATCTCTCACTGAGTTACCACCTTTTCCAGTTCTATTCAGGTGGGACCAGAATCTATCTTAAATACCTATCCAAATCTACGACACAGGCAAAGGCAGCGAAAAAGAGGCAATAGATCACTCATATCTCTCGATGCTGGACCTCGTACAGAGTAAGATATTAGTTGGATTAGAACAAGTACACAGAGTAAGACATTAGATGGATTAAGACAAGTACACACAGTAAGAAATTAAATGAATTAAGACAAGTACACATAGTAAGAAATTAAACGGATTAAGACAAGTACACACAGTAATAAATTAGAGAATTAAAACAAGTACACACAGTAAGAAACTAAATGGCTTGAGACAAGTACAAACAGTAAGAAATTAGATGGATTAAGACAAATACATACAGTAAGAAATTAGATGCATTAAGATAAGTACACATAGTAAGAAATTAGATGGCGTGAGGCAAGTCTACAGACTTTCATAAATGGGTGCTTGCGCAGAATAGAAGGACTAGAATAGTATGATAAAGTTACAAATGTGGAAGTACACAGAGCAAGAATATAGATCGCTTGAGACAAGTACACACAGTAAGAATATCGATAGCTTGAGACAAGTACACAGAGTAAGAATATAGATGACTTGAGACAAGTACACAGAGTAAGAATATATATGACTTCAAAGAAGTACACAGAATAAGAATATAGATGGCTTGAGACAAATAAACAGAGTAGGAATACAGATGGCTTGAGACAAGTAAACAGAGTAGGAATATACTATATATTCTTACTCTGTGTACTTGTCTCAAGCCATCGATATTATTACTCTGTGTACTTGTCTCAAGCCATCGATATTATTACTCTGTGTACTTGTCTCAAGCCATCTATATTCCTACTCTGCTTACTTGTCTCAAGTCATCTGTATTCTTACTCTGTGTACTTGTCTCAAGCCATCTACTCGTATGACTTCAAAGAAGTACACAGAATAAGAATATAGATGGCTTGAGACAAGTACACAGGGTGGGAATATACATGGCTTGAGACAAGTTCACAGGGTAGGAATATAGATGATTTAAGACAAGTATATATATGTTTATTTATTTATTTATTTATTTATATTTATTTATTTTTATTTATTTATTTATATTTATATATATATATGTATAATTAGCAAAATTAGTATCTTTATTCTCCGTGAAATGTACTTAAATATAATGGCGGGATTTATTAAACACACAGCTTTTCTCACAACCGAACTTAATTCTACCACTTTTTTACAGCTTCCTTCTTTAGAAATTTCAATGAGACCTAATTGAAATAAAACACATTTAAATAATTTATTATACTATACAACATTCGGAAAACGTGATTTATGAATAAATTCTCCCGTCTCTTTTCTTTTATGTAGTAGTAAAAAATTTTTTTTTTTTAACTCGACCTATGCATTCACCATTCTGATTGGCTAAGCGATTAGCCTGTATCCTGTTTGTCTGTCTCTGACGAAGGACTTGTGGCCGCAACGTAGGTTTTTTTTTTGTCCTTTCTCTTTGTAAGACGTATTACTATTTGTGTGTGTATTTAAATTTTTTTTATTCTAAGCGATTAGAGCGGTTTTCTCTCGTGTCACAGTTACCCGAGTTCCGAGATCGAACCCTGGTATCGTCACGCTCCAGTCTTCCACGCTGCAAATGAGAACCTGACTGTGCTTGCGAGTCAGGGAAGGGAACGGCAGCGAGTAATGAACTGGTCACCTCATGTTTTTTAAATTGTGGCCTAGTATTACGAAGTCTCTAACACTTCTCTCCCCTACATCACTTTATGCTGTAGGACTAACCTTTTTATGCATTCCGCCGTAAATGTGTCGTATTTGATTTCCCTTTCTATCGATCCCCGTGTAATAGAAATTTATCCGAGTGTATAGGATATATCTCTCGTCGTCTCCCCACTAACCTCACTGTTACAATGTTTTCTTAATGGTTTTGGTAAACCCCGTTCCCAGTATGAATCTTTCACTCTGATAATTTATTAAAACAGTTTTCTTTTTAAGTTGAGTCGTGCATCGGGCTTGATATGCGAAGTGTTACTATACGTTCCGTTATTCTTGGATACATCCCAATATTGTACAGATCCAGCTCAAGAGCGGGCGGGCGAGCGGTGCCGTTTTGGGGAAGTGTAAAGGGGGTGGCTAACATTAAAAAATCGTGGACAATATATTATTGTGTGATCGAACTCAATTGTATTGTTGTTTTTGTTTTCGTACGCCCGCTATTACTCGAGGCGAAATCTCCGGTTAATATGTCTAACCTGAGACAGATTTTACGTGAGTATCCCTTTTTTCCTTGTACAATGACAGGTGTCCTCTTGCCATTCAGGCAGATACTCGCCGATTTCGGAGGTACCCATTAGAGCTGTGTCGGCTCAGGAGCCGTTCAGGTTATTCCAGTCCCTGGTCGACGACACTCCTTCAAATGTTTTCGTCATGTCTCGAATTATTCCAGTCCAAATCCCGGTCGACGACACTCCTTCAAATATATCCTCGCCAGGGCTCGAACCTGGATCACCCGATCGCCAGCGCAGTGTGGTAACCATTACACCAGCGAGGCTCCCCTCATGTCTTGGATTGCCTCCCCCTGCTTTGCAGTAGTGGTCCAACAGTGGCCAAAACTCAAGATTATCTAAATGGGTCATCAAAGGTATCTACCTTCGCACAAGATTACTCCGTTACACGGACTTCGAGCTCTGAACAACGGCTGGAATTTCCATGTGCCTGTGGTAGGGAATTCTCTACTCAGAGAGGAATGAAAATCCACAGAACGAAAAAGGGGTGTGGGAGGTCATCAGGGGTAGATCAACAGCGCTCTGTCTCGACGGATAAGAAGAACGCAGCCAGGAGTCAATCCATAGTGCTGAGTACATTCAAGCTGATCTGATTGATGATGATCTCACATACTTCTTGGACGGGAAGAGAGATGCAATCAAGTTTCCACCTGCCAGTGCAAAAGGGCTTTGGGAACAGCTGGACGAAGCCTTGGCAAAAGAGTTGGATAACAACCTGAAGCAGATAACTTTGGAGAAGAAGCTGGAAATCTTCGGCGACATAATATATCTGCACTGTCGCAAAGTGTTCGGAGTGAGGGAGGCAAGGGAAAGTAACCCACCACGAAAAAGTAGAAGACAAATTAAAATAGAAGAAATCAGGAAACAGAAGAAGCATGCCCGAAAACTGTTCAAGAATGCAGTTGCCACAGAGAAGGAAGGGTTACGACAAGTTTAGGAGCACCTGAAAAGCCAACATAATGCCCTTTGTAGAGCAGAAAGGTTGTGCAGGAAGAGAAGGAAGACTCGAAGGAATAGGGAAAGATTCTTTAGGGAGCCCTTCAAGTTTGCCAAAGAACTGTTTGAGCAGCCACGGTCGGGTACGCTAAACATCAGGAATGAAGACCTGGAAGAACACCTTAGAATGACATATTCAGATGGTCACAAAGATGAGCCGCTCAGCAGCATGGCAGGCCTAAAATGGCCGAATAAGCCAGGAGCTGAATTTAACACCAAGCCCTCAACCGTGCAAGAGGTAGAAAGCATTGTCCAGAAAGCTCGGTGCAAGTCAGCTCCAGGTCCTAATGGTGCTCCATATGTGGTGTATAAGAGATGCCATGAGGTGCTCAAACGACTGCTCCGTTTACTGAAGAATGCGTGGAAAACCCAGCTTGTAAGCAAGGAATGGAGAAAGGCGAACGGAGTCTACATCCCGAAGGAACAAAATTCCACAGACATCAGTCAGTTCAGGCCAATCTCACTTCTCAATGTGGAAGGGGAGATATTCTTATCAGTGATGGCGAAAAGACTCACTACATACCTCCTGGCAAATGGGTACATTAACACTACCATTCAGAAAGGAGGTATCCCAGGTACACCAGGATGTTTAGAGCATGCCACAATGATCTGGGAAGCAATCCAAAAGGCAAAGTCTGACAGAACAAACCTCATGTAATCTGGTTGGATCTAGCGAATGCTTATGGATCAGTGTGGTAAAGTGGGATGTTATAAATATTTATAGGGGACTTAGTGTACTGACTGAGATCAGCTGTGAAGGTATATATATATATCTAATAAGAGTAGTGTATTATATATAACCTTACTTGCTGCCACATATGTATACCTCAGTCAGAATTATTCTGGAATAGTGTGATGACTACGTTATATGTCTAGGGTATGTGTATGATGAAGTGTAAGTCAAAACAACAACAGACAGATAAACAATTTAATTTATTCCACCTCACTTGACAACACTGTGACACTCACATACATAAAACACTCTACAAGGATATCTTAAAGGAGTCACTGATAACTTTTCAAATAACAATATGTATTCATTGCTGTCATGAATGAATATGTGTCCTGATTCAAATACAAAGGAACCAGGAATCACAATCAATTTTAATTACAAGTTATATGTACAGAATTTATTAATATGAATCTTGTAGTGACATCTATTTTTAATAGTATCCTATGTGTGTTAGTTGTGTAGTAGTAATATGAGGTAATACTGGTTTTGTTTTGTTCAAGCTCTGTTGGTATTTGTCATCATGACTTCAATAGTTTGTCTTTATTGGAACTAGTATTGGAGATGTTCTCAGTTCCTGATATTAAAACAATTAAATTCCCCTCTTAATTGTATTTTTTTACACTGTCATTTTAAGATGGGGGTACATAATGTTGAGCTCAGCTGGCCACATCAGCTTATCTTGCGTGATGGCGGCAGGAAAAGACTCCTCTGCTCGATTTCTCCCCTGGGCTCTGGAGACACCTCACTGATAGCTAAATGGACCAAGGAGTATGCTGTCCGACTCTGGATTCAGCAAAGCTCTGACCAGGTGCTGCTCAATAACGTTAAGACCACAGTCCCTGAAAACAAGAAGGATGTACCTTCTACTTCATAACTAATTGATACTCTAGTTCTACACTGAGCACAATACATCACAAACATTGAGTTCAGAGCGTTAGGCCAACTGTCAGCTTCATCTGAAATACTTTATACCAGTATTTCCCTCCCTAATGGTTACTACGCCTCTGCAATTCCAGCATTATTTCTGTCTAATCAATAATCTAGGTGTCAGTGTACTGTTTGGCCATTCCATGCCGTTTTACTTTCCTCCGACACCTTCTGTTCAGGCTGGAGCATTATAGGCTTTACATCATGTTTGCTACTGAACTACACATATATACAGGCATAAATTAACAATTTTACATTCAATTTTCATTAAAAGATACTGAATGGTTCAAGCTTACCACAATTTCATGGAAATAAACACAGATACGTTGATTAGCAATGAATTCTGGCACAATTACTGGCACAAATTCCCATCTGCTTATGTTCCAGGCTTTATATTTATATAAAATATGAGTGGCTCAACGTACTGTTCTTAGTAGGTTATTTACAAGTGGTGGCAATGAACAGACGCTCTGAATCAAGTATATATCGCAGCTCTACCTGCAATGAAACCACGTCTCGACAATCTTTTTGAAAAAAATTTACCCCCTTCTATTCGTTTCCCATAACAACAAAAGATAGTATTTATAGCCCGACCAATCGTGTTTAGTCTTATATTTGTTGCGCTCCAATCAATTTGGAGTTAACATGGTAGGCTATTTCCGTAACGTAAGGTTTTTTCAAACACGTTATAAAAAAAATTTTATGAGCAGAAATGATTTCATGCTGTCAGGCATCCCCACTATTTTATTTTGGTTATAATTTGGTAATTCCTAGACTATTTGCGTAACGTTTTACATATTCTTTGTCAGCAAGCCCTAAGGAACCCAAATATACAAATTTAAAAGAGCTAAGTGGCTGCGTTCAAAATATGCAATTTCTTCTACCTCCTGTTTCGAAGATGTGCTGTCTGGGTACTGTAATGTTTTCAAACGTAAACCCATCTAATGTTATCTTTTCTAATAAGCGTTTTTCAGGATTTTAAAACCTAACTCTGGGAAGGTTAGTGTTTTTATCACTGTCCGTCTGAAAAAAAAAGTTAGTGCATGTGGCCTTACACGCGTGATAGTAGTAATTGTGTATCGCGCGACGCGTGTTGGGGGTGGCATTAATAGCGAGACACGTGTTTAGTGTTGCATGCGTTCCTGATTTTCAGCCCTCCCTTCTTTCTATTTGAGTCCATCTGTTCGTTCGTTTTGGTAACGTAGTATAATTAATGTTAGGATTAATTTAGGTCATTACGCAGTGTGCCTCTCAATGTTTTTCTTAGAAATGCAATACCCGTTTTAATGTGTTGTGGAAACGCTTGTATTTATGCAGTGGCTTATATTTAACGTGGAAACGTTACAATTTGCAGACGAAGCATAAAACAAAGGGGGATTTCGAGTACTGTCATTGTGACAGCACTGTTCTTTACCATTCTTCTTCTTTTCTTTATTATATGTATTTATTAGGCTTTATATTTACTTGATAATTTATATATGTGGATTAGAATATTTCACGACACCTCCCCTCTTAAAACAGACATCCCATGTCAGTCCTTTATTCTATATACACATAGATAAATGTAAGTCAACTTGACTTTACTCTGCTGTGGTGCTATCATGGTTTTATGTAGTTGGGTCCATTCAGAGTAGGCACTACTCATGAAATCTGCCTCAGACTTCTACAACCAATAATATATTTCGGTTATGTTACTGAACAGCCGCAAGTGTGAGTGCTTGTCTTAATGCTGCTTCGCAACCCGTATTCACCATTTCTCTTCTCTGAGTCTGCGCAATGACATGTCCAGAGAACATTATATTTCCCTCAAAATGTACGTTATGAGGAGATAACATATACCTGGTGATAGCAGAGTTTTCGTAGTGGATCCCATAATCTTCTTATTATCCTGTATGAAACATTCGGAATATCCTCAATCAAAGAGGCAACTCAGGGATTCATTACGTTCCTCCGAAATGTTTACATCCAACAATTTTCTCATCATTCTAGAGAAGACACTAGGCGCATTCTTCAATCCAAATGGCAATCTATTAAACTCATAGTGTCCTTCTGAGGTACTAAAAGCTAGGTATGGTCTAACCTCAGACTTTACTGGAATCTGATAGTATCCTTTACTCAGATCCACTTTTGAGAAATATTTAGCTTTATTTAGTCTGGCAAACAGCTGATTTGTATCCGGCAATGGATCCACCTGTCCTTCTGTAATAGCATTCAGTCTCCTGTAATCTATACAGAGTCTATGTTCTCCAGAGGGCTTCCTTAAGAGTACAACACCGGAACTATACGAAGATTCACTGTGCGAAATAATTCCTTCCTTCAACAGATAGTCTATCTCTTCCTTCAAAGCTTTCTCCTTAGCAAACGGAATCGAATATGGTTTCATACAGACAGGTGTGGGGTCTATCAGTTTCATATCATATTCCAATAGGTTTGTATGCCCTGGTCGGTTTGTTAACACCTCTGCATGATTATTTAGAACCTGTTGCACTCTCTCTTTCTGAGTTTTCGTTAAATGTGTACTGATTTTCACCTGTGCTGCTGTCTCACAGGGGTGTAATGGATATTCAAATGATGAAAGTGGTTCCTTTTTCATCTCCATGGCGATGGACAAGGTCAACAAGTGTGTCTCTTCCTGATGTTCTCTTTCCAAATATTTCTTCAGGAGATTCACATGATAGCTTTTTTCTTTCCCCTTCTTATCTATCTTATAATTTGTTCTAGACACCTTCTCTAGAACTGTATATGGACCCTGCCATCCAATTTGTAACTTATTCTGACTCCCGGGCAAAAGAAGCAGTACTTTCTCTCCCACAGTCAAATTTCTGTCTTTCGCCTTCCTGTTATAATAGGCAGCATGTTTCTTCCTGGCTTGTTTCAAATTTTCATTGGCAAGTTTCCAGCCAGTTTTTAAACGAGTGGTCAGCTCATTCACATATTGGTATGAAGATGTAATGTTTTCCTCTGCCTTTTCATCAGTCCACGTTCTTAACAAAGCTACATATGGACCTTTAATTGTGTGGACCTATTTGTCCATGCACCGGTATGGTCTCTTCCACTCGAAGCTCTATAGTGATGATTTTTCCTCCCAGAATTATCATTCACAAAACGACCGCTACCAATTTTTCTTTTGGGGCTTTCTCCCCACTTAAAATTCTTGATGAGAGATTTCCTCTCTACATCCTCTTCCTCCAGTTTGTTTAAGTCCGATTGAGGGATTGTCGGCTTATCCTGGGGTAAGACATCTTTTTGCACTCTCCGCATAGTGGCCATTGTAAAACAGTTAAGTGAAGCTTGTCCGTGAAAAGGGGCTTCCCATTCCATTTGGTCCACTTTATCAAATCTATTTTTCTTTTTATTATCAGGCCTAATTTTGCCCCGTGGCGTGTCCAGGTCCTGATCCATGTTCCCACTTGTGGGTGTTCCCTCATGTGCTATGCTACTCCTTTCTACAAAATTCTCAATGTCCCATCTTGCTTTGGGCCAATAATAATTGTGAGCCACCTTTTGAATGATGGTACCTATCTTCTCATGGTCCCCATCTGGTTTCACATGTAGGCTCCTTATTAAGTCTGCCCTATATCTTTTAGGAAGTACCAGCTGTCCCTGACCTTTGGATCTAGCTCCAGTCTTCCTATACATCAACTTGTTTTTCATGTAAAAATCTCCCTTGCCTGGAGTTGTATGACAAGTTGACAATTTTCTGAAACAAGGCTTGAGTGTTTTATCCCCAGCCTGTGCCTTCCTCATCTCTTCTGGAGTGGTATCCAACATAATATCCTCCTCCTGTCTTGAGGTCGACCTGACCTGAAGGGTTGCCATATACACAGGTTTCCTTCTGCAACGGTCAGTGTCATGATTGTCCATCTGACAATTCTTACACCACCTTTTTCCTTGGTTGAAAGATTTTCTTTCATCATATTTCCTTTCATCGAATTGTGGGAATTTATTTTTATTTTCATACCGTGGCCTATCAAATTGGTGCTTACCTTTGTTTTGATCCCTAGGATCAAATTTATTAAAGTTCTGTGGTGCCCTAAAGTTATCCACTTGTTTCTTTTTATTACCTGTTACCTCTGCTTGAGCTGCTTGATACCTTTCAGCAACATTTAGCAACTCACCCAGCCTCTCTGCACCTTGTTCCATGAGAAACTTTCTCAGGTCTGGAGCCATGGACTCTCTTAATTGCTCTATAAGGACCATTTCCTTAAGATCTTGGGTTTTCCCCAGAGAAGTCCATTTCTCCAAGTATGTCTCTATTCGTGCAGAGAACTGGTGATAGGTTTCACCTGACAGTAGTTTAGCATTCCTAAATTTTTTTCCTATAAAATTCTGCATTCTTTTCATATCTTAACAAAAGAGCCTGCTTTAGCATGTCATAATTTTCCTGATCACCTCTGCTCATTTTTGCAAAAACTTCATAAGCTGCCCCACGAAGTCCCTGAGATAACTTTAAGCTCCACCTTTCTCTCTCTAACCCATACGTGGTAGCTAATAGTTCATACCTATTTAGATAGCTCTCTATATCATCGTCTTTCTCAACAAAATGATCTAAATGAAAATTCATAGCTGAGGTTGAGGCTCCTTGGCTAACAGTGGCATCAGAGGCAAAGGGACTGGCACCATTTTCAGGAGCATGGCCTTGAAACTCAAACTCCCTTAGTCGTAACTCATGTTCCCTTTGTAATCTCTTCTCCTCCTTTTCTGCTTCCCTCTCTGCAGTCAATCTTCTTTCTTCTGCTTCCCTTTCTGCAGCTAATTTCTTCTCTTCCCTTTCTGCAGCTAATTTCTTCTCTTCCCTTTCTGCAGCTAATTTCTTCTCTTCCCTTTCTGCAGCCAATTTCTTAGTCTCAGCCTCAGCCTCAATCTGCAACCTCTTAGTCTCAGCCTCAGCCTCAAATTGTAACTTCTTAATTTCCCTTTCAGCCTCTAACTTTCTTTCGGCTTCAAACCTTCTTTCTTCGCGTTCAATAAATTTGTCACATTCCGTAGTGACATAGGCAACCATAACTTGCCCATCTAATCCTAACTCTTTTGCAGTCTGAACAGCAGCAGATCGAAATTTGGCCAGGTCCGCCATTGTCTATCAGGTAAATTTATACAATGTCTAGCCAACAATTCAATCTCTAAATATATATCTAATGGACAACACAGGCACCGTGAGCTCAACCTTATTTAATTCCACCCAAGGATACCTTTTAATTCTTATATTTCCTGAAGTGAATTACCCCCAATATTTTTAATAGGGAAAGATTCAAAATCCCAAGAGCGAGACCCCAATATATGTGGTGAAGTGGGATGTTATAAATATTTATAGGGGACTTAGTGTACTGACTGAGATCAGCTGTGAAGGTATATATATATCTAATAAGAGTAGTGTATTATATATAACCTTACTTGCTGCCACATATGTATACCTCAGTCAGAATTATTCTGGAATAGTGTGATGACTACGTTATATGTCTAGGGTATGTGTATGATGAAGTGTAAGTCAAAACAACAACAGACAGATAAACAATTTAATTTATTCCACTACACTTGACAACACTGTGACACTCACATACATAAAACACTCTACAAGGATATCTTAAAGGAGTCACTGATAACTTTTCAAATAACAATATGTATTCATTGCTGTCATGAATGTATATGTGTCCTGATTCAAATACAAAGGGAACCAGGAATCACAATCAATTTTAATTACAAGTTATATGTACAGAATTTATCAATATGAATATTGTAGTGACATATATTTTTAAAAGTATCCTATGTGTGTCAGTTGTGTAGTAGTAATATGAGGTAATACTGGTTTTGTTTTGTTCAAGCTCTGTTGGTATTTGTCATCATGACTTCAATAGTTTGTCTTTATTGGAACTAGTATTGGAGATGTTCTCAGTTCCTGATATTAAAACAATTAAATTCCCCTCTTAATTTATTTTTACAATGTCATTTTAAGATGGGGGTACATAATGTTGAGCTCAGCTGGCCACATCAGCTTATCTTGCGTGATGGCGGCAGGAAAAGGACTCCTCTGCTCGATTTCTCCCCTGGGCTCTGGAGACACCTCACTGATAGCTAAATGGACCAAGGAGTATGCTGTCCGACTCTGGATTCAGCAAAGCTCTGACCAGGTGCTGCTCAATACCATCAAGACCACGGTCCCTGAAAACAAGAAGGATGTACCTTCTTCTTCATAACTAATTGATACTCTAGTTCTACACTGAGCACAATACATCACAAACATTGAGTTCAGAGCGTTAGGCCAACTGTCAGCTTCATCTGAAATACTTTATACCAGTATTTCCCTCCCTAATGGTTACTACGCCTCTGCAATTCCAGCATTATTTCTGTCTAATCAATCATCTAGGTGTCAGTGTACTGTTTGGCCATTCCATGCCGTTTTACTTTCCTCCGACACCTTCTGTTCAGGCTGGAGCATTATAGGCTTTACATCATGTTTGCTACTGAACTACACATATATACAGGCATAAATTAACAATTAACATTCAATTTTCATTAAAAGATACTGAATGTTTCAAGCTTACCACAATTCATAGAATAAACACAGATACGTTGACTAGCAATGAATTCTGGCACAAATACTGGCACAAATTCCCATCTGCTTATGTTCCAGGCTTTTATTTTAGCAAAAATATGAGCTGGCTTCAACGCACTGTTGCTTTATCAAGCTTATTTGAACTAGTGGTCTCGAACTAACGCTCCTAAGTGATTATATCAGCGAGTCTGGCCAATGGAGCCACGTTTCGACAAGTGTTTGAAGAAATTTTACCTCCCTACGTCTCCCCTAACAACCAAGATAGTATTTATAGTCCGACCAATCGTGTTTAGTCTTATATTTGTTGCGCTCCAATCAATTTGGAGTTAACATGGTAGGCTATTTCCGTACGTAAGGTTTTTTCAAACACGTTAGAAAAAAAATTTTATGAGCAGAAATGATTTCATGCTGTCAGGCATCCCCACTATTTTATTTTGGTTATAACTTGTTAATTCCTAGACTATTTGCGTAACGTTTTACATATTCTTTGTCAGCAAGCCCTAAGGAACCCAAATATACAAATTTAAAAGAGCTAAGTGGCTGCGTTCAAAATATGCAATTTCTTCTACCTCCTGTTTCGAAGATGTGCTGTCTGGGTACTGTAATGTTTTCAAACGTAAACCCATCTAATGTTATCTTTTCTAATAAGCGTTTTTCAGGATTTTAAAACCTAACTCTGGGAAGGTTAGTGTTTTTATCACTGTCCGTCTGAAAAAAAGTTAGTGCATGTGGCCTTACACGCGTGATGGCAGCAATTGTGTATCGCGCGACGCGTGTTGGGGGTGGCATTAATAGCGAGACGCGTGTTTAATTTTGCATGCGTTCCTGATTTTCAGCCCTCCCTTCTTTCTATTTGAGTCCATCTGTTCGTTCGTTTTGGTAACGTAGTATAATTAATGTTAGGATTAATTTAGGTCATTACGCAGTGTGCCTCTCAATGTTTTTCTTAGAAATGCAATACCCGTTTTAATGTGTTGTGGAAACGCTTGTATTTATGCAGTGGCTTATATTAACGTGGAAACGTTACAATTTGCAGACGAAGCATAAAACAAAGGGGATTTCGAGTACTGTCATTGTGACAGCACTGTTCTTTACCATTCTTCTTCCTTTCTTTATTATATGTATTTATTAGGCTTTATATTTACCTGATAATTTATATATGTGTTTCGCAGGGTTTTCTGTCAGATTTTCAACCAGAGAGTACACAACGAAGTGGAATGGCCTTGAAGTTGGAATTGCGATGGGATGTACCATCTCTCCGATACTATTCGTGATGGCTATGCAGGTAATCCTCAATGCGGCTGAAGGAATGGCTATAGGTCCAAAGCTCGGTGGAATATGTCACATGCCACCGCTCAAAGCATTCATGGATGACACAACAATTCTGACATCAGATGAACATCAGGCCCGGAGGATGTTAGCACGCCTGGATGAACTAGTCAGTTGGTGCAGAATGAGCTTTAAACCCAAGAAGTCGAGAAGCCTATCAGTCAGGAAAGGGAAGATAGCAGAGGTCATATTCATGGTTTCCAACCAAAGAATCCCTACTGTCATTGAGGAACCTGTTAAAAGTCTTGGCAGGGTGTACGATGCCTCATTAAGAGACTCGAAGGCAGTGCAACAGACAATAGAAATGGCAGGCAGAGGGCTACAGATCATAGACCAAAGCAGACTCCTGGGAAAGTTCAAACTGTGGTGCCTCCAGTTCATGTTGATACCGAAGTTGCTGTGGCCACTGCTTATATATGAAATAAGTACAAGTACAGTGGAAGCTATAGAGCAGAAGGTCAACAAGTTCATGAGGAAATGGCTAGGGGTTCCACGAGGTCTGTCAGATGTAGCACTGTACTGCAAAAAGTCAAAACTTCTGCTTCCCATCAAGTCAGTTGTTGAAGAGTACAAAGTTGGAAAGGCAAGGCTTGCAATGATGCTACGCGAGTCAGCTGATGACGTGGTTAAGTCCATTCAGCCCACACTGAAAACGGGAAGGAAGTGGAAAGTTGAAGAAGCTGTTGATGCTGCCCAAGAGTCACTCAAACTGAGGGAGGTAATCGGATACACACAAACGAATAGACGGGGATTTGGTCATGGAGACATCCGCTGGTGGTCCAAGGCATCAAGCAGGGAGCGCAGAGACATGGTAGTTCAGGAGATACAAGGAGCTGAGAATGATAAGAGGTTGCAAAAAGCAGTGCAGCAGGTCCAACAAGGCCAATGAACTACATGGAAAGGAGCACTACAGAGGTCCTTGACATGGAATGATATATAGCATATGGCACCTCTTAGGCTCAGCTTCGTTGTTAGATCAATGTATGACCTGCTGCCGTCGGCCACCAACCTTGTGAAATGGGGAAAGTCGGATGATGAGCAGTGCCCCCTGTGCCAGGGGAGGCAGACACTTGAACACGTGCTCTTAGCGTGTAAGGTATCATTAGGGCAAGGGCGATACACTTGGCGCCATAACAAAGTGCTAAATGAGCTTGCTGCGACAATAGATCTGGCAAGGATGAAGGCGATTAGCACACCCAGGCCGAGCACCGTAAATACATACTTTCTGAGGGCAGGAAAGTCAGCACACCCCAAACCGAGTAAACCTGGTAGCAGTTTACCATCTCTTCTTGACTGTGCAAACGACTGGGAGATGGCGGTAGACCTACCTGGACGAGGGGCATATCCAGAGAGTATCAGGAAATCGCGCAGACGGCCGGATATGGTGCTTCATTTTTCAGCAACGCTTCAGGTCATACTGATTGAACTGACCGTGCTATTTGAATCCAGATTAGACGAGAAACATTCGTTCAAAGCGGCCAAGTATAGTGATCTGGCCGCGGATCTGAGACACGATGGGTTCACTGCAAAGGTCACGGCTGTTGAAGTGGGCGCAAGAGGGCTTGTGGCTGCATCAGTGTATGATTTATTGAAACTGTTGGGGCTGAGGGGACAGTCGAGAACAAGGGCACTGAAGAGGCTAAGTGAAACTGCCGAAAAGGCATCAGGCTGGCTGTGGAACAACCGCAATGGGCAATGGAAATCGTGACAATAAACGCTGCGGTACAGAAAACACCAAAGTTTTTCTAAGTCCACAATACGCTGAGTTTTTTGGTGTACTTGTGAAAGGGCTGTGACTGAGGGGCAACAGGCGGCGCATATTATAAGGGGTGTCAGGCACAGAATTTCAGTGGCTAGCGCGCAGTGGCTAGACTCGTCGGCTTCGCGCAGGTGTGTGTCCTTAGTTGTAATGTGCGACGGAACGAACGAAATAATTTGTCTTCTCTTTGTTACTTTCACAATTGCCTCCACGGCTGGCGGAGTTGTGGATTTTAAAGTTGCTACCATAAGTGAAATGGGTTCATTTTCGATACAAGACAACAGGAGGCTGAGACGCTTGGGAGTCATGACACAAGTGGGCCCGCCCCCCTTAGAGTGTAAAGGAGTATATCGAGCCGAAACACATGTCGGACGGGGGGACTCCTGATGATCAGATTGCTTCCTGTTTTATCGCTCTGTAAAGAGTTTCCTATCTTATCTTGGCAGAGATGTAGATAGAAGGGTAATGACGCTTCTACCTTACGGTATTTTCACAAGATATTTTCAGAAGTCAAGAACAATGTTGCATTGGGCTGAACAATTGTTAACTTATATCTGATCCATCGCCTTTTGTGAAGGATTTAAGCAGTGGTTATGGCCCGTACAAGCCCCCAGCTGAGTTAATTCAGCAAATTTCCTCTTTTAAGTAATGGCTACATATATGTAAATATATCTCTAGATGTCTATTGATATGTATTTATTAAAGAATCATACCCATACGTTTGCTTTCATACTTATATAACTGAATAAACGATTTTATGTTTTAGTATAAAAATAACAGGTAACAAGTTTAATAATCAATTACTCTTTAACAGTTAAAATAAATATGAATCATGGGTGAAATTTAAATGGATATAAAGTTTCTCGTCATCGAACTTGATAGGGGATGTATAATAGTCCTTTTGCTGGTGCACTTTTTTTTTACAAGAACTTAGCTCTAGGTGAGTCCTGTCGCCGTGGTTTCCGTCACTTCTTTTAAGATGAGAGCCCTTCTCCACACAATTTGCTCAGTATAAGTGGTTAGGGTTGATGCCCTACTCTCACACTTAGTGGCGTAGAACGTTGGCACCACAAACCGTCTGATAGCTTGTAACCACGACCTTTTTTTGAAAAAAAAAATAGAAAGAACAAATGCTTCTGCTAAGTACACTGAATTGGAAGCTTAACAGGCGCATCCTCTCGCTGACCACCCGCCAATGTTAATCTCTTAGAAAAATTAAATTCTTGAGGACAAGGCGTAGCTCAAGGAAGGTGATTAAAATGTACCAGTACTCTTCTGTGTATTAAACTGGGAAAATGTGTCTGGACAGCGCGAATGATTTTTGCCTGAACTAAAATTTACAAGTTACATATATCTCACAAAATGATATGATACACTTGAGGCACATGTAATGTAATCATCACCCACCACTGCTCCAGTCGGAGTCTGGGGTCACTTCTGCTGTCGGTTTTCCGCACGACTAGCAAGAAGCAATCACCAGCGTTTGTTGCAGTGGTTTACGAATATTACTAGTTTCATATGTTGAGGTTGCCAGCCTCATATATAACCACTTAGCAAGAAACAGGTCACATTCACATTTGTAAAATAAATGTTACACTTATCCCAAACATCTGGGAATCTACAATCTCCTCGCACAGGAATGGAAACGAGCAATTTTGGTTATATGCTCTTGAATCACTTGGTCTAGAAATTTCAAATCCCTCTTATGACGGGTGAATCTGCGATACACTTGGTCTGGGAAAGTTTCTCTTATGACGGGTGGTCGAATTCCTTAGGTTTCCAGTCTTGGTATTTAAAGTCCTGGTCCCTTAAGTTTACACACTTTGTATTTAAATATGCGGGTTTACTTGTAAGTTCCAAAGTTGCCCAAATATTCGATCTGTCACTGTCGCGAGAGGTTCAGATGTTATTAAAATGTAAGATATCCTGGACAAAATGA
This sequence comes from Oreohelix idahoensis, assembly GCA_024509875.1. Classification (NCBI taxonomy): domain Eukaryota; kingdom Metazoa; phylum Mollusca; class Gastropoda; order Stylommatophora; family Oreohelicidae; genus Oreohelix; species Oreohelix idahoensis. Next base: position 56,515 of record JAMPIV010015786.1, on the reverse strand, counting down.
TGTATCAGATGATACCAGGATAGTGCCAGATAAGAGACTAGTCTTACAAGAAATACCCCCTTCTCTGAAAAGAGCAAGGGTGTATGTAGAATTCGCGGCCACCAAATGTTAAAAGTCTATTTCTATGTGGTACTAACAATCAATATAACCACCAAATGTTACCTCTGGTGGGTTTGAAGACAGGACGGGCGCACAATGATATAAATTGAATCAGAAAGTCTTAGTCACAGAGTTCCATTACATATAATCTCAACAGCATAGTCCTGGACATCAGTAAACATAGTACAAATACTTGCATAATTAGAATATGTAGTACAGTCATCCTTACGTACTGGTAACAACTGCATTCAATGTAAGTGCGGCATTCACCCCTCGCACATAAATCTCTATCTCTGATCTATAATCAATGTAAGTGCGGCATTCACTCCTCGCACATAAATCTCTATATGGTCTGTATACAATGTAAGTGCGGCATTCACCCCTCGCACATATATCTCTGTGGTCCTACTTTCAATGTAAGTGCGGCATTCACTCCTCGCACATATATCTCTTTCTCTGGTCTAATCACCAGGCATCCAAGTTTCTCCAGAACTTAACAGCGCAGGAAAACCACAACGCGCTTACGTAGACCTCCTATTGGCGCGGGAAAGCCAACAACGCGCATTCAAATAATCGCATATAATGGTCCTAACATAGACCTCCTTCTAACACGGGAAAACGACGTGTCTTTTTAATCCAAAGTGCGGCATTCACTCCTCGCACATATATCTATACCTCTGGTCTAATCACCAGGCATGCAAGTTCCTCCTGAACTTTACAGCGCGGGAAACCCACAACGCGCTTATAAATAATAATATATAAAGGCCTTGTAAATACACCTTACGCGGTACATCATCGCGTCACATCCAATATATTATAATGAAAATCACATACACTATTCACATACTCTAGAAACACTGACCGTCTCCCACGACGGATGGCCACAGACTCCCCTTTAACAACTCAGTATTCTTCTCTGACACGTATGCTAACTTCATTCACTTCGCACGCTTTTCTCATGTCCTGTAAACCTCAATTCGCACATGAACGCCCCTGAGTAATCTTCAACCATACTCTACGTGCTTCTAACAGTGAACTTTTAAATGTAAATTTCTAAGCTTGCATACTTCAATAAAAATACACTCTAAACAGAGTTACACCATTCTCTACCCACACACATGTATATACACGTCATGTATCTCATGACCTTAACCTACTTACTAACAAACTCCAGCCCGTACACCAAAAACCTTAACACCTAACTGTAACTTCGAATATGACTTAACAGTTCACACCGACCCCCGGGGAAAAAAAATGATATCATTTTTTTTTAAATATTACATCAAACCAAAGTGTGAGGTCGGTGAAATATGTTAAGTCATACTAAACAACAAAAGAGGGATGGAACTATATTGATGAACCAAAAGGTTACCACATTAACAGTGGCACAGGAAGGGTGATGTAGGCTTTGCCTTAGCAATCATACTCTACTGGCAAACCAAACACAATTTCATCCTATACAACATTAAACTGTGTTGGATGCAAATCTAACAATGTGTACCTCAATAATATATTAACCAAATCATACGTGGATTCACCAGACAAAAATACATGGGTGAACCAAAAGGTACATCAGCATTGTTAATTAAATAATATAATTACCTTACATTATAAGTTAACACTTACAACTTATCAAGCTAACACAAATGTAATTCATAAATATAAATAATCTATTCTAAATGCTGAATTTCATCTGTGACTCATGTTTCAATTGCTCCAAAACCAGACCAACGGACTGATGTCTCACCAAGAAGAGGTATCGGTGAGCAAGCCTGCTGATGACCACCCATCAGCTGCTGTAATGATAGACAATTCCACCAACAACACTGGTATCTCATGGCATAGCATACTTTCCTATGGATAAACAAAATTAGGCAAGAATAAAATCATTTGCCTTGGAAAATTTTTATCACATTATGCCACATTACATACCCTTCTATGTCCACCCCATTCCACTAAACATTCCCAGTGGGGTGACAAAATAATCAATTAAGGGATGATATACCCATTTCACATGTCTTCGTAATCAGCGACCTTAGATACTACACCCTGTACCTCCTAATTAAGCTTTACTACTTTAGTTAATGAAATAAGTCAATCTAAAACACCAAGTTATACTGACTTGTACTGTACACCTGTTCACTATTTGTTGTTTATATACACTCTGTCAAATTTCCATTCTTTAAAAATATTAAGTTTCTCTAGACAGCCGTCTCTTGAAAAGTTATAGCTTTCATCCTTGTTGTATGCACAGTAACAATTAACTTCTCATGCTGAGTCATAACAAGTAGCAATCTCTTAGCTTTCAGCCTTGTTCTATGCACCAAACCTGGCATTCAGCTCTCACCTGTGGCTCCTCGTAGCTGTCAGCATGCGACAGCGGCCACCCCCCGGGAAACGGCTTTGACAGGCCGGCTAAACTAGGTGAGGGTAGCCGACTGGTTATAAACCTTCGGTGAGTTAGGGTCTGCCCACCCATGCATGCGAAGACTGGATTCGGTAGACTGCGCGGAAGAAACCACCTGTTGGTTCAACGGGCATGACGGCGATTACCAGCTACGCGCTGTGGAGCGTAAGGAGCATGGCGAGGCACGTAGAAAGCCATGGTCATCCACTGCACCTGACTTCATCTCCAGTCGTCTTGACTTGTCTTGCCACTGGATTAAGATGGACCCAGGCGAGAGAGTGAGGTCGACGAATTGCGCAACTCTTCCTCACTTTAAACCAAATCACTGCGCAAGTCACTCTTTCATCCACTCATCCACTCATCCATCCACTCACAACAAGTCCTGTGGCCATGGGCGAGCGGCGAAGCGGCAGGCGTGGGTGCGCTGGCAGTCGTAGTCGCAGAACTACACACAGGCGGCTCAGGCCATATGGTCGTCTTCCACTGATCGGAGCAGCAGTGGGATTCGGCAGCCCCCTGAGTGACTGAGCAGCCCTCTTTAGGAAAGCACTGCTCTCACCTCATGGCATGAGGAAGGGGCTAGAAAAGGTGCCCTAAACATTGCCTGCTCCACCATTACCTAACCAGCTTATCGCGGTTGGTGGGTACCCTACTTCAGCGGGCGACACATAAGAAAAAGAAAGGACAGATTTTCCCCCCTCATTCTAGGCGCATGGAATTTGCGCACTCTACTCGACAAAGACTTCAACACAAACAGACCCGAGAGGCGAACTGCCCTGATTGGGAGAGAACTGGCCAGATACAACATTGACATAGCAGCACTGAGTGAAACTCGACTTGCAGGCGAGGGCCAACTTTGCGAAAGGGTGCAGGTTATACATTCTATTGGAGCGGAAGAGGAACTGAAGAAAGACGAGAAGCAGGGGTTGGATTTGCAATCAAAACAGCAATTATTGGCAAGCTAGCGGAGCCCCCAAAGGGAATAAATGACCGACTCATGACGGTCAAGATCTTGCTGCTTTATGGAAGGAAACATGCCACCATCATTAGCGCGTATGCACCAACTATGACAAACCAGGATGATGTCAAGGATAAGTTTTACGAAGAACTACATGCAGTCATTGCATCAGTTCCCAAAGCAGATAAGCTTATTATTCTTGGTGACTTTAATGCAAGAGTAGGCTCAGATAACATCTCCTGGAATGGCACTATCGGAAAGTACGGCGTGGGTCGCTGTAACAGCAATGGACTTCTTCTCCTCCAGACTTGCGCAGAACATAACCTCCTTGTCACCAACACCATTTTTCGACTTCCTTTCCGCAACAGGACCTCCTGGATGCACCCTCGCTCGAAGCATTGGCACTTAATTGACTATGTAATTGTTAGGAAGAAGGACAGGCAAGATGTCCGGGTGACCAAGTCCATGTGTGGTGCCGAATGCTGGACTGATCATCGCCTCATTGTGTCTAAACTTAAAATTCGTATCCAACCTGCCAGGCGCCCTCAGGGAAAGAAAACTCAAAAAAGGCTGGATATTACCAAACTAAAGAAGACAAAAATTAAACAGTCATTCACTGACACCATAGAAGACCGTCTCAAATCTATCTCGTTAGACGGCCAAAGTGCGGAAACAAATTGGACAGCCCTAAGCGAGCAGATCTACAACACTGCTACAGAGGTCCTGGGTCCCGCCATGAAGAAACAAAATGACTGGTTTGATGAGAACTCAGATGATATAAAGCAGATGTTGGCTGAGAAACACCATCTCCATAAAACATATTTAAATGATCCAAAATCTACATCCAAGAAAGACGCTTTCAACAACATGCGTAGAATCGTCCAACATAAACTACGCCAGATGCGGGATTCATGGCTGAGTAATAAAGCAGATGAGCTCCAAGGCTTTGCTGACAGCCATGACTTGAAAAATTTTTACCATGCACTCAAAGCGGTCTATGGTCCAACATCATCAGGATCATTTCCCCTCCTTAATGCAGATGGAAAAACACTAATTACAGACAAGGAAAAAATTCTTCACCGCTGGGTCGAACACTTTAATAATATTCTGAACCAGCCATCATCTATTAACGACTGCCCCAAATTCCTATAAATGAAGCACTAGATGATATACCGACTTTTGAGGAGACCCAAAAAGCGATTCGTCAACTTTCTAGTGGAAAGGCCCCCGGCTCCGATTCAATTCCTTTTGAGGTCTATAAAGATGGCGGTACAGTTCTGATAGAGAAACTTCACATGATCTTCCAGCAAATGTGGCAGAGTGAAACCATCCCACACAATCTCAAGGATGCGTCAATTATACATCTTTATAAACGTAAAGGTAATCGCCAAGACTGTAACAATCATCGAGGCATCTCACTACTATCAATCGCTGGGAAGATATTTGCCAGAATCCTTCTTAATCGCCTTACGGCTCATCTTGACAAAGGTCTTCTACCTGAAAGTCAGTGTGGATTCCGGAAAGAACGTGGAACCACCGATATGGTGTTCGCTGCAAGACAGCTTCAAGAAAAATGCCAAGAACAGCACTGTGACCTGTACACAGCTTTCATCGACTTGACAAAGGCGTTCGACACGGTCAGTAGAGAGAGTCTATGGAAGATCATGGCAAAATACGGCTGCCCAAAGAAATTTATCTCAATAGTGCAGCAGCTGCATGATGGAATGCAGGCTAGAGTTCAGGAAAACGGTGAGCTATCGGAGCCTTTCCCAGTCTCAAATGGAGTTAAACAAGGGTGTGTACTTGCACCGACTCTTTTCAGTATCATGTTTTCTGCTATGCTGACTGATGCTTTCAGAGACGGGGACACAGGAATCGACATCAGATATCGTATTGATGGAAAATTGTTTAACCTTAGGAGGCTTCAAGCAAAAAAACCAAGGTCAAATCACACACCATCAGGGATCTTCTGTTTGCTGACGATTGTGCCCTCAGTGCTGGCTCAGAGGCTGATCTGCAGCGTAGCGTTGATAGATTCTCCGAAGCCTGCTCCAACTTTGGGCTTACCATCAACACGGGGAAAACAGAAATCATGTACCAACCAGCTCCTGGCACAATTTATACTGAGCCAGTCATCAAGGTAAATGGTGAGAAACTGAATGTTGTGAACAGGTTCACATACCTTGGTAGTACACTATCTCAGAACATCGTCATTGATGATGAGGTGAACACCAGGATCTCCAAAGCCAGCAGCACATTTGGCAGACTATACACCAACGTTTGGCATCGAAGTGGCATTAGTCTACAGACAAAGCTGAAGGTATACAGAGCTGCGGTGCTTCCAGTGCTGCTTTATGCATGTGAAACATGGACTGTATACAGGCGATACGTAAAAAAGCTCAACGACTTCCATACAGTCTGTCTCAGGAAGATAATGAACATCAAATGGCAAGACAAGATCCCGGATACCGCCGTTCTTGACAGAGCTGGTATCCCTAGCATCGATACTATTCTGATGCAGTCACAGATTCGCTGGGCAGGTCATGTAGTCCGCATGCCAGACCATCGACTGCCAAAGATACTCTTTTATGGTGAGATGCAGAAGGGTAGACGCTCCCATGGTGGCCAGAAAAAGCGCTTTAAAGACACGCTTAAGGCTTCATTAAAAACCTTTGACATAAACCCAGACACATGGGAAGCTGCTGCGCAAGACCGAACTGCTTGGCGCACATCTCTTCGTAAAGGTGCAGTGGCATGCGAATCTTCCAGAAGAGCAGCAGCGGAACAGCGGAGACAAGCTAGAAAAGATCGTGAAATAAAACCTTCACATGAAGCAAACATTCCCTGCCCACACTGTCCGAGATCCTTCCAGGCCCGCATCGGGCTCATCAGTCACCTTCGTACTCATAGACTATCCTAACATCCTAATAATTGGATGAATTGAGTGGTCTTCATCACCTGTGATGGACGAACAACATAATGCACAGTAACAATTAACCTCTCATGCTGAGTCATAACAAGTAGCAATCTCTTCCAACTAACATCAAAACTATTTTCAATCTAGAATACATCATCATCATTACCATGATCAGAAAAGTATTTCCAAATAGCACAATATCTTTAGTAGAGCGAACAGATCACTTATGTCCCACTTATCTGGTGGTAACTTTTTGATGGCGTTGAACATTAACAACTTCAATGGTTCTTTACCTTTATCCATGTATCTGTTTTTGAAATTGAAAGATAATATTAACTCTAACTGGTCTGTAACTCCAACACAATTTCCTTTCAGACCATCCATCACAGTCTTCCACACTTCCTTTCTTGAAGCTTCAGTCTCTTCCAGTACTGCTTTCTTGGCAACAGAAGTAGTATCCTTCATCTTCACCCTCCTATACTGCATTTGAGCATCTAAGGGTTCCTTCTTCCAACCTGATGAATCTGTATCAAGTGCAGTCTCTTGTCGCTCCTTCATAGACTTAGCTTGATCTTTCAATGCTTCGGCTTGCTGCTGTAATCTTTGTTTAGCTGCCTTAAATTGCTCTTCTAGTGTTTCAAATTTAACAAAGTAACTCTCTTCTAAAGCATTACCTTTCTCCTTCCACCGAGATGACAGGACCCTGCAATGTTCCTCTTTAACTTGAGTATTACCTTTATACTCAGCTAATATCCTGTTCCTATCCGCCTTGAATTCATCATTTAATCTTTGAATACCATCTTTGTATTCCTTTTCTAATCTCTGCTCAACACTCTTAAATTTTCCTTCTAATATTATACACTTTTCCTCGAAAGTTCCCTCTTCCTGAATCAGTTTGTCTATCTTCAACTGATCTTTGTCACACCAAAAACCCATTTTTGGTAAATACACTTCTTGAGGTGCATGGTATGTTTCATCATGCACTGGAATTGTCACTCCCTTTGTTGTCTCATTGGTTTTTGTAGACATTGCATTCTTACTAACACTTATTGATCTTCCTTCCATAGAATATAAGTTAGTTTTACTCCTAACTGACTCATCATTGATGATAATCTTTTGTGGTTCATCCACATTCAATTTGGACATTTTTCCAACTGAGACTGAACAGTCTTCACAACAGTTATCTGTTTGTACAGTGACTTCTTTCCTCTCAGTTTGAACAGAAACATTCACAGTTTCATTTTTCACCATATCATCTTCTATATTAGCTTTCCTCTTTAAATTCAGTTTTGGTCTCTTGCTATCATCCAATACTGGCAATGCAATTCCAGTTGTAACTTCTCTTATTTCCTTAATTTCTATCAGATATACCTTTGCTCTCTGTGGCTTGTATTTATCATCCACTTTTACCATAGTGTTAAACAGTTCGTATGACTCACAATCTGATAGCCAAAATAAAGTCTCTTAAGGCTATTCTTTTCTTTCTGTTTCTAATTGTTCTTGAACAATCTGCCATGATTACAGATTTACAGACTAGATTCTAAAATAAGAAAGTATATTCACTACAATACTAAATTATCAGTATTAATATACCTCTACATAGGTACTACAATAACACAGTAACAAATCACCAATAATTCTAAAGATAATACACACAAGTAACCCTAAAATCAGTCACTTATAATAATCAGATCCACCTATGTCTAGACTAAGACATGTGTAGCTGAACACACTGATCCTCAATATACTTTGACCATCATATCTACAATGCTTAGATTCCAACACAGTAATCATACAAACTATTTGTAACTAATAACCAGGACCAAAACACAATGAATGATGATAATAATGAAGTACACCGCTGACACTAAAATCATAAACAAACGAACAACAACCATCAGGTGGGGGGATAATACAAGAAAGTATATAGGTAGATAAAGAAAGTATAAGAAAGTAATAAAGTAGTTATAGATGTAAACTACCACACCTGCAACAAACAACAACAATAATAGGACTGTGAAATGAACTTATTTACAAGATAGTAGAAAATTAACGCAAGAAAACTACAAGTAAACATGACAAAAGAGACTAAATTATACAACAATGATTACACAAACCAAACTATAACAACTAACACCAATAAATGTCAAAGAATTCCACGGGGCACTAGCTACCGAGTCTCTCCAAGACACTGGAATTAATTTTACAAAAACCTACAGAATAGATTAATACCAATTCCTTCTAATGAAGAACAAAGTATTAATAATATATAACCAAGTAACACAAATATAAAACGCTAACACAACAACGAATACAAATGAATGACCATCAGGAATGTCAGTAGAATGGTATCTGAACAAAGAAGTGCAACAATGGCATAAACTGTGACTTATCTTAAGTGTGTCTTGATTACAGTCTATGGTTCCACCGAGATAATGCAGATCTACAGCTGAAGGATCTCCGCGTTGCTATGGCACTACAGCAAGCTTGTCTCACTGATGTTCAACCTCGCATATTCTGTACAAGATACAAAACAATGTAAATAACTCACAAGTATTGCCATAAACATTAAACTAATAACCACATTTAGAACCACTTAAATATGATGTAGACTAACACTAATCCTAATACAAACTTACAAGAAATAAATACCCATAAAATATCTAAGTCAATACTTGAAAGTAATGTAAGGATGAAAGAGAAAAATAATAAATATAAGCTTCTATAGTCTGTACCAGATGACAGAAGAATAGTATGATAGTAGCATAACACCAAATAATTACAAAGGCTTATCAAAGAGTCGAATATAATAAATCAATAAACTGTAACAGATAATAGAAAAGACCTAGCAAATAAGCTTTACGATTAATAAACAAATAAAACTAATACAGTATTTATATTTATAATAAAACTACTAAACTAATATATTAAACTCAAACAGAAAAACTCTTACGGTTGTAATTAGGCTAGATAATTAATCTATAATATTAATCTTAATATATAATATACACAGCGCCAAATACAAAGCAGAAAGTAGCACTAGAACTTACACATGCACGAACACACAACACAGTAGAAGAGGTCAGTTATACGAAAGCTACAGAATAAGATTCAGTACTAACGAAACGAAACAAAACGAAACAAGACAAATTGCAGCCCAACGAAAGGAAAAAAAAATACTACGCACAAAAATACACAAATCACACAGTTTCTAATACAAATTAATAAGAAATAATACGTATCTTTAATACATATAGTTCGTTGATCTTGACTGTAGACCGATGTACCAGATGTGTTGTTTATTCCACTTCTTTCCGATGGCTTGACGATGAAAATGACAGCACAGCACAACACACGTGACGTACACACAGGTCCTCTGATACGTTTGAACGGGCCAGTACACACCCGTCAAATACGTTGCTTTCAAACACTTGAACGTTGAAAAAAGCAGGCTACTTCATGCAGATTCCGATGCGATGACTTGACCGAGTACACACATAAGCAAAGTTGTCCTTGCACCCTCCGTACCGATGTCTGTCAGTAAACAGGAGCTAGCTGGAACGTGTAAATTAGACGATAATTGGGTCACAACATGACCGCTGTACGCTGATTGGCCGAAATTCTACGCACTTCATGTATACTTTTCTGACTTGAATCAGGACCGTAGACATCCAGCTCTGTATAGAAAGTACTATGTCTTTCATAACTCAATTACGTTCTCCAAAATATAAATCAAATGTAGTGATGTTGATATCTGATGTGAGCATATTATATCTATTGACTTAGCGCAAACAAATCTTTTAGATGAATTTCATTAGTGTCCAAACACTTCATTTACCGTCCAAAGAATTTCTGAAGTTTTACAGTACTTCAAGATTCCGGGGCGGGTTGATTGATTCTCCGCAATAGTCCTGGGTTCAGAAAATTGAGCCCCCTAAATCACTGGAAACCACCAAATGATAACTATGGATGGTTTTGAAGACAGGACGGGCGCACAATGATATAAATTGAATCAGAAAGTCTTAGTCACAGAGTTCCATTACATATAATCTCAACAGCATAGTCCTGGACATCAGTAAACATAGTACAAATACTTGCATAATTAGAATATGTAGTACAGTCATCCTTACGTACTGGTAACAACTGCATTCAATGTAAGTGAGGCATTCACCTCTCGCACATAAATCTCTATCTCTGATCTATAATCAATGTAAGTGCGGCATTCACTCCTCGCACATAAATCTCTATATGGTCTGTATACAATGTAAGTGCCGCATTCACCCCTCGCACATATATCTCTGTGGTCCTACTTTCAATGTAAGTGCGGCATTCACTCCTCGCACATATATCTCTATCTCTGGTCTAATCACCAGGCATCCAAGTTCCTCCAGAACTTAACAGCGCAGGAAAACCACAACGCGCTTACGTAGACCTCCTATTGGCGCGGGAAAGCCAACAACGCGCATTCAAATAATAGCATATAATGGTCCTAACCTAGACCTCCTTCTAACACGGGAAAACGACGTGTCTTTTTAATCCAAAGTGCGGCATTCACTCCTCGCACATATATCTATACCTCTGGTCTAATCACCAGGCATGCAAGTTCCTCCTGAACTTTACAGCGCGGGAAACCCACAACGCGCTTATAAATAATAATATATAAAGGCCTTGTAAATACACCTTACGCGGTACATCATCGCGTCACATCCAATATATTATAATGAAAATCACATACACTATTCACATACTCTAGAAACACTGACCATCTCCCACGACGGATGGCCACAGACTCCTCTTTAACAACTCAGTATTCTTCTCTGACACGTATGCTAACTTCATTCACTTCGCACGCTTTTCTCATGTCCTGTAAACCTCAATTCGCACATGAACGCCCCTGAGTAATCTTCAACCATACTCTACGTGCTTCTAACAGTGAACTTTTAAATGTAAATTTCTAAGCTTGCATACTTCAATAAAAATACACTCTAAACAGAGTTACACCATTCTCTACCCACACACATGTATATACACGTCATGTATCTCATGACCTTAACCTACTTACTAACAAACTCCAGCCCCGTACACCAAAAACCTTAACACCTAACTGTAACTTCGAATATGACTTAACAGTGTATCGACAATCAAAGGTAGGATCAAGCTGTATAAACCTTCAAGTATGATGATAATGTTGGTTCCTGAAGGTCTAAGTGCTACTTCTCCAGATCCTCCCTTGAATAATGGTTACATTATTTATATTGACTCTGCTAGGAGATTAATTAATTAATTAAATATGTTATATATATATATATATATATATATATATATATATATATATATATATATATATATATATATATATATATATATATATATAACAGAACTTTAATTCAATTTAAATAATTAAGCAAGACTGATTATATATATATATATATATATATATATATATATATATATGTTATTTGTATTTTATTTCTTCTACAATGTTTAAAAACGAGGCGTATTTCTGCCTTCTTGTTCAATGTGCAAAATTTTTAATATTTATTATCTCTCTTAATTCTGGGCCGATTTTGATCATTTAAAGTTAGAATTATACTGTGAATTTATCTCTATCTTTCTATATAATAATAGTTTAGGTAGCAAAATGCATTTTAATTTATGCAGACTTTAACTATCTAAATTGGGGACTACCCTGATGTATAGATCTCATTTTAAACGATTTTTCTCTGCAAATGAACTACTATTCGAGGAAGTCTTTGCACCTACCTCTCAAGTAACATTCCCGTTGTTTAAATATCTAAATCTTTCCGTTTAAACATCTTTAGTCCTTAAGAAATTAAATAAATTCTTACTATCATTTACACAAAATGGGCCTCTATGTTAAGCCTAAAAGGTTTCATTATACACACCAGATAAAGGAGCATTTACATTGGATATTGTATCGGTCCGTTTTCCTATAGTATTGCGTGCGGTAAATATGACCGTGGTGTAAGACAGACCAAAACGCGATAGTCACTTATAATTATGGAATTCTAAGTCCGATGTCTCACTGGCTTCTGGGAGTGTGCTCATTTTACGATGCTATGCAGTCTCTGCTGTGTCTCTGAGTTTGCTAGATTATATCTCTCATTATCAGTTCATTTCCCAGATTGTAATTCCCGGCAAACGTGCAATGAGAACCAAAGCATATTCCGGCTCTCACTTCAATCCAATCGTAAGCTCTTTTGCACTATGTGGGGAGGGGTGTTTAATTTAAAACATTCCCCGCGTGTTTTAAAATGTTAAATTTAATATTCCACGCATGACCTCTGTCTAATAAGTCGTAATACTTCCGATTACTGGCAAACAAATCTGTGCACTAATTTCCTGCCCAGATGCTTCCTATCAATATTGTCTTACCCAGATAGGTTATCGGTAATATTGATATCGAGACGGGTCCCGCGAAAACGATTATCTCAAATCACCTGTGTTTTCGTGCCTTCTCCAGACACCTCAATTGTATAAAATTAACCCTTTTCGGGGAATAATACAGCACGGCATGTGGCGGGGGAACAAAACATCATACCACTTTGAAAAATCCCTATCGCCGACTCTGATTGTGGATACCTTTTCTTGTATGATAGTGAACTATTTTCCGGAAGCTAGAAGTGGCGGGGAAATTGTGGCCAGTTCAGCGTGTTATCTTTCTTCTCCCTACATAATTCTTTTCTTTTCTAAAAAATCACGGCCACCCATAAAAATATCATACTAAGCGGAGGGGGAAAAAAACTAAATCAAAGCTTATTATTCAGCCGACCAATTTGAATGCTCGCAGCACAAGCCTAAACTAATTTCGTTCAACGGCAATAAAATACAATCGTCCGACAGCGTTCCGTGCTCTAGAATGTGGAAGAGAATTTGTCCTCCAGGTCTTTTGATTTCTGTTGAGTTGAGAGTTGGTCAATTAAAGGTGCGCGTAATTGTGCATTCTAATGTTGTTTTAATAAAAGTATATAAACGAGTATAATGTGTATGTATGTATATGTGTAATATATTACACATACACATGTTGTTGTATATTGGAATACGTAATTACATAAAGAGTGTGCATATGCAGATACAATCACACATAAAAGGCAAGGTAAAAGTCCCGTTACACGCCTATTTAGGGAATATTGGGAATATGGTGTTAGGCGCATATTTTCTTGACCATAGGTACACTAGGGGTCATGTCATCAGCATCACGCTGGCCGCCTTAACTTTCCCAGAGTTGCTCTGGTTTCCAATTCATGAGGCTGGGTCGACCCAGAAGCCGTTTGCGATCTAAATCATGCATAATGTTTCTACAACAACATTTTGAATTTCTAACATAATCACACCTTCTGACCGATTGCTACTTAATTTAGCATAATTGTCGTGAAATGACGTCTGTTTCACATCACGAATTCTAATAACTGTGGTTCTACGGCGAGCCATACATTGAAAGACAGATAAAATACATTGACCAATGAAAACGCCTTTGTAGTCCTGTGTTTACAACTGCTGGAAGAATAAAAATGGCCAGACCCTATTTTGTGTAACATGATTAACTTCGGAATTTTGGTACAGCAGTATAGAAGAAGTACCACTTGGCAGAGGTTATCAAAACGATATTAGGGATGTTACTCTACCCGTAAGTAGTAATACTTTTACTAATAATATTATAGGACGGGAGAAATCTTAGGTTAAATGCATTCGAAGCTTCAGGTTGGCCTAAGTTTAGCTGTTTAAACTATGCATACTATAAAATGCAAGTAGTAACCAAAAAGATTATTATATAGATATGTAAAGCATAATTCGAAGTATAAGGTAAACTTTAATTGACTGAAATCGCATCAGGAATAACGGAGATAATTAAAAAAGCAGTTTTCCTACATTGTACAAAAGGCCACAGGGTACCCATATTTTAGGATAGTTATTGCATTCTTCGGGAGTTCCGTCTCTTACGGCCGAGGTTAGACTATAAATAGACTTGCGAAACACACTCCGGTCAGTCACGATATGAAAAAACACAGCAAGCAATGGAAAGCAGTGCATAAGTTAATGCCAGCGTTTGCCTTTCTGCACTTCGTAGCAGACCTTAATTACCCATTGACCTGAGAGTAAGAACGAATCTATTTATATATATATACTTGTATTTATATATATATATATATGTGTATATATGTGTGTGTGTGTGTGTGTATAATTGTGTGTAATTATATTGATCAATCCAACTGTGCGATACGATGTGTATAAGATGTGTTAGGAATGGACTGTGTCTTCTGATGAAAATTACAGGCTCATAAGTACTTCTAGAGGCAAAGCCCGCCTTCGGAAATATATTAAATATTGAGAAAGATGGCTAATTGTGTCTGTAAGTTTTTAAATGTATTTAAAGAAGTAGTTCTTGAATGGAATGAGACACCTGACAGGAACATAAAGAAGGATGAAAGGGATTGATTCACAGTATCGTTTGATATATTATTTAATAGTTTTACTCACAACCAAATTATTGTAAGGAGGCGAATCATGGGACAATACGTATAATTCAGAAGGTAGAAGTAAATTGTGATCACTTTGAATTGAAATGATTGTTGATAATTACACTATATCTTGTGCTTCTGCTTGCACGCTTATCTGAAACTGTCTATCGTCCCCATCTGTGTTATAAGAGGGGTATGGATAGAAAATAATGGGATTGCGTTTGAATTCAATGCAGGTTTAATCCTTTAACCAAAAGTCTCAAAACCAGAGGAGGTTGTTCTTATTGAAAGTTACAACGAATGCAGTGCCAGTCTATGATACAGTGCCAGCTATTACGTATTTGACCACTGGAGCGAGTTCAGATGAATCTTATACCCAGCATATAAGGGAGCCATCTCCAGTGACTCAGTTAAGTTGCTTAGTGCAACTGTGCAGCTTATCCAGTGTTAATAAAGACATAAACGCATTCAGTTTGTGATGACACAAATAATATAGTGTTTCTATAAACTTATAGTAATAATAATAATCATAATCAGTCCTACCAGTGAATAATCAAGCAAGTGAAAGTTGTCTACAAGAGCATAGACAGTTTGAACCAAGAGAAAACTATTGTTAACTATTGTTATTTATTTAATATTGTAAAATATTTTAGTTTAACCCTTTTCAAACAGAAAAGAGAAACTGCATAATTAAATTGTAAATATTCACCATAAGACTTTCTTAGATTCTTTAAGTTGAATTATAATTCTTGTTGGTAAATATAGTTATATAATTTACCCCTAGCAGAGTCAGAAACATATTAAATACAATAATCACAGAGGCAGATCAGGAGAGGTAGCAGTTAGGGTCTCAGAGTACTACATCACCATCTTCTCTGGGAACTTACATAGCTTGACCCTACCTTTGTGTCTATACACCCTTAATCTCTTCAGAGAAGGGGGTATTACTGATAAGACCAGACTCTTATCTGGCACTATCCTGGTATGCATCTGATACACCTTTATGTCCAGGATATCTTATTCTGTATAACATCTTAAACCTCTCGCGACATCTGTTGTCTCAGTCCGGGATTTGTTACTACCCTGGGGTCTTTTCTTTGAGACATTCAATATTTTAATAGTTACTTACATCCTCTGAGTTAGCAGTAGGAGTAAAAAATTAAAAATAAATTAAAAGTAGAATAAACTTATGCTTAATAAAGCATATTGAAGTACCATTGAGTAAAAAACAAAATTTTGGTGACTGGATATGACAGTGGTATTATATTAATTAGCATTGTAGTAATTAGTTGTGTGTTTGGTCTGTTGATAGTAGTGATTGAGTGTCTGCAACTATTAGTATGGCAGACTTGGCAAAGTTTAGGTCTGCTACAGTGCAGGCGGCAAAAGATTTTGGATTAAATGGGGAGGCTCTTATTCAGTATGTCACTACTGAATGTGACAAACATATAGAAAGAGAAGATAAAAAGTTGGAAACTGAAAGAAGATTACAATTAGAAGCTGAAGCTAAAAGATTACAATTAGTGGCTGATATGGAGGCTAAACAGATAGAAGCTGATAAGGAAGCTAAAAGATTACAATTAGAAGCTGATAGGGAGGCTAGACAAATAGAAGCTGAAGCTAGGAAACTAGAAGCTGATAAGGAAACTAAAAGATTACAATTAGACGCTGATAGGGAGGCTAAACAGATAGAAGCTGATACGGAAGCTAAAGGAGCCGCGGTAGCATAGTGGTTAGTGAACTGGCTTCCTAGCGCAGTGGTCTATGGTTCGATCCCCAGATGAGGCGGAAAATGTTTAGGCCACAAACGGCTCCTGGGTCGACCCAGCCCCAAATGGGTACCAGAGATACTCTGGGAAGGTTAAGGCGGCCGGCGTGATGCCGACCACATCACCCCTCGTGTGCCGACGGTCAAGATAATATGGGCCTAACACCATATTCCCAATATGCCTCAATGGGCGTGTAACGGGTTCCTTTACCTTTTTTTTACGGAAGCTAAAAGATTACAATTAGAGGCTGAGGAAAGAAGACAGGTTGTTAAAAGAGAGGCTGAAAAAGAGGAAAAGAGATTGCAAAGGGAACATGAGTTGAGACTGAAAGAGCTTAAATTTTAAGGACATGTTTCAGGAAATGGAAGTAGCCCCATACTGGCCACCAGTTGATAAGCTTCCTTTTTTGATAACTCTATTTTCTTTGCTCATCATCAGTTGATAAATATAAGCTCACTAGAACATCACCAGAGCTACATGCTGTGTTGTTGTGTTGCTTGTGGTTTGAGTATGGAATGTCAACTCGACCTACGCAGTGATGTGTAGACATAGATTGTGAGTATAATATGCGAATGATAAGAGTTCGTGGTGTTGACAAATGGTCTTTTTCTCACACTCATGTATGGCTGGAAGTCATCGACACCAACGACTGTGTACCTTTGCTACAGTTTAATTGGACGTACACACTCGACAGCACGAATAGTGACAAATCACAGGTTGGCATAATACATCATGGTACAGTGGATAAATAGTCTTGCAATGATACATGGGCACTCATGTAGAATAATAGCATAATGGATTGTCAGTAGACAAGCACTCAGTATTGCCCATATATATATATATCATCTGAGTTTACTGACAAAGCACGTCAGATTATAAACAACAGTCAAGATGGCTTCTAGACCTAACCTCGTCTAGTGAAGATTCCTTACAATAATGTTCAGCACATATTTTCCATATAATCATATTGAACCGCTAGTAATGGGTTCTCATGTGTAGCAGTGATCTCTGGACTCATCAAGCGATAATACGGGGCATCCCTTTTCTCTTCTTGAAAGTCATAAAATATTTGGATACAAGATGGCTTCTCTCGTGAGCTGTCACTCACGTTTGGATACAAACTGGAATCTGTATCAAAGTTAATCATTCATTAAATGTTCTCATTACTTTGTAGCTTCTATCATGATACAATTGACTTCACTTTACAATATGGTGCTGCTATGAATGAATGTCATCTTCATATAGTTAAATATATTCTCTCAGACGTACAAATCGTGCCTATCGAAAAACGGTGGCTTCGAAAGAGAGTTCATAAGGAGAATCTTTTGTTACCTTGGTATCAGAAATATGATTCTGCCATTCCTTGGCAATAAGAATAAACACTGGGGTAAAGCATACACGATAGGTCTAGACGACTATCACTTTCCCCACAAATACTGAGATCACTTTTTCCGGCGACAAGCCGATATAGAAAAACACAGCCCCATCAGGGCGAAGCCAAATCACACCTCTCTAGCGACACATCCGCCGAACAGCCCTTTGACCTTTCTCGCGACAAAAGACCATATAGTTCGACTTAGACATGCAAAGATATTCAGATATAAGACAGACTCGTCCTACCCAGACAAACAATACACATAAATTCAGGTCATAGATACACTGAAGCAAGAACAATCTATTCCTACCCAAACAAAGAATGAATCGCAGTAAAACTGGATTCATCCGCGGAGTTCGATCGAAAATGACGACACTCCTTTCAAGGAAAGTAACTCAATAATGACTTTTCCTTAAGCACTAAAAAGTATCTATTTTGTTTACAAAATATTTGCGAACATAACAAGCATACAAATGTATTATATTGTAAGATATCAAAGACTGCACGTAACAGTCTCTGACATGAGTGCAAGCCAGGGTGCCTCAAATGGAGCCATGAACTTCCATTTGGATCCATTTGTCGAGAAAGAAGATGACACTGAGTCTTATCTCAGTAGGTACGAGAGATAAGCTACTAACTATGGCTTAGAGAAAGAGAAATGGAGCCTTAAGTTATCACAAGGGCTGAGAGGAGCTTCTTATGAAGTTTTTACAAAACTTGGGAGAGAGGAACAAGAAGATTTTGAAATCTTTAAACAGGCATTGTTGGTTCGCTATGAAAAGAATTCAGAATTTTATAGGAAGAAATTTAGAACTGCCAAGCTACTTTCTGGAGAAACTTACCACCAATTCTCTGCAAGATTAGAAACCTACTTGGAGAAGTGGACTACTCTTGGAAAGTGTCAAGACCTAAAACAAATGGTCATGATGGAACAAGTGAGAGAGTCTATGCCTCCAGACATGAGAGAATTTCTTATGGAACAAGGTGCAGAGAGATTGGGGGAGATTTTAACAGTTGCTGAGAGATATCTAGCAGCTCAGAAAGAAAAAGCTGGAGTTAAGAGGAAACAAGTAGAAAATAGTAGGCCAACCCCAAACCAAGATGAGTATGATAATAGGGACCCACACAGATACCAACAAGGTTATGACAGACTTAAATATGACCAAAGAGACAGGAATCCTCAGGTACAAGATAATAAACCCTACACAATGTCAAGACTCGCTATGTGGAAGGAGTGATCAGTGCAGCAGTGTGTGATGATATAATTACCCGCTGGTGTTAGGAAGAAGATATGTTTTTCTAGGGAGCCGAACAAAACCTGTGATCATGGCAACACTCCAGGTCAGGTCAACCCCTAGTAAGGAGGAGGGAACACCACTTACTATTCATCCTAAAAAGATGAGAAAGGCCCAAGTAAAAGATAAAACATTAAAACCTTGCTTTGGTAAATTGCCAGACAGCCTTAAACCCCCTAAGAAAGGACAATTTTATTTGAAGGATGGATTGCTTTACAGAAAAGCTGGAGCAAGACAAAGTGGATATGAACAGTTAGTACTGCCACTGAGTTATAGGGATAAAGTTATGGAATTAACACATGGTGTATCAGACGGTGGACATGGGAAAATTGGTACCACCTGTCAAAGAGCATCGGAAAAATATTATTGGCCAGGTATTGCTGAAGACATATTTCAGTACGTGACCACCTGTGCACAATGTAGCAAGGTAAACTCCACATGTGGAGAAACTCAACAGGTCCTAGAAACGCATTGCGGTGAAAATAGGCCTGAAAATAAAAAGGAACAGGTAGACATCGTGAATAGGACAGCCCCTTTTCACACCCAGTCTTCCAATAAACCAGTGACCATGGCAAGGCTCCGTCTCGTATCGAGAGGGGAAACAACCCATCCTGCGCCGACACAATTGTGTTCGAAATTCGTGGAACTGGATAAAATAGAATGGTTTGTCAGCCAAATTTGAAAAAGAAACTGAGGGATTCCCCCAGAAAAATTGGGAGTGGGAGATTGGGCAATTGGCCTAATGCTCAGCTCACTTCGACATACGGCTATTAAATTAGCATTATGAGGGCACCGGCAACAGTGGTAGTTGGCCGGCCCTACACAGTCCATTGGAAGTATTGAATACGGACATGGATTGAGATTTATATTATATTGCCATGCAAACGGGAGAATTGATTTCTTGGTGCAGGAAATTCATTTCCCCATATGAATCATATTATCGCTCCAGTGAGGTTTAGCTGAGAGAACCCTCTGGTGAACATAGGCTCTGCCTGGATTTGGGTAATAATTACAGTAACAGAGTCACTAGTAAATCTAGTACAGGGTATTGCCATATTCCAGTCAAGCCTGAGCTCAAACCATTGCTGGCTGTGATCACTTCGGAGGGGCACTATGAGTTTCATATGTTGCTTTTTGGGTTGAAAAAAATACTCCGAGTGTTTTATCCAGGATGATTAGGAAATTACTGCATCCCTTATAATACTCGGCTATCACCAATTTTATAGATGACATACTCATAACTATTGGAACCTTGAGGAACATTTAACACCTCTGGACATGTCATTGAACAGACTCAGAGAAGAGCAATGGTAAACATTAATTGATATTCAGCAATTAGACAGGCAGCAGCACCTGTGCTGTTTATTAAACACAACATGCTGTATTATTCCAGGATCTCAGAGTGGTGAGGCAAATTTCTTGAGTAGTGCCTACTTGAAGTCACCCACCTGAAGGAAACCAGGAGAAAAGTAAGGCAGAGTAAATCCAAGATTGGAAGAATGTCGTGATTATGAATCCAGACAAGACGCTCCAACAGCGGGTTTACGCTTTTGAATTGGGAGGCTATGTCGTGAAATGACGTCTGTTTCACATCACGAATTCTAATAACTCTGATCCTACGGCGAGCCATACATTAAAAGACAGATAAAATACATTGACTAATGAAAACGCTTTTGTAGTCCTGTGTTTACAACTGCTGGAAGAATAAAAAAGGCCAGACGCTATTTTGTGTAACATGATTAACTTCGGAATTTTGGTACAGCAGTATAGAAGAAGTACCACTTGGCAGAGGTTATCAAAACGATATTAGGGATGTTACTCTACCCGTAAGTAGTAATACTTTTACTAATAATATTATAGGACATGGAGAAATCTTAGGTTAAATGCATTTACATTGTACAAAAGGCCAAAGGGTACCCATATTTTAGGATAATTATTGCATTCTTCGGGAGTTCCGTCTCTTACGGCCGAGGTCAGACTAAAAATAGACTTGCGAAACAAACTCCGGTCAGTCACGATTTGAAAAAAAACACAGCAAGCAAGGGAAAGCAGTGCATATGTTAATGCCAGCGTTTGCCTTTCTGCACTTCGTAGCAGACCTTAATTACCCATTGACCTGAGAGTAAAAATGAATCTATATATATATATATATATATATATATATATATATATATATATATATATATATATATATATATATATATGTGTGTGTGTGTGTGTGTGTGTATGTGTGTGTGTGTGTGTGTATAATTGTGTGTAATTATATTGATAAATCCAACTGTGCGATACGATGTGTATAAGATGTGTTAGGAATGGACTGTGTCTTCTGATGAAAATTACAGGCTCATAAATACTTCTAGAGGCAAAGCCCGCCTTCGGAAATATATTAAATATTGAGAAAGATGGCTAATTGTGTCTGTAAGTTTTTAAATGTATTTAAAGAAGTAGTTCTTGAATGGAATGAGACATCTGACAGGAACATAAAGAAGGATGAAAGGGATTGATTCACAGTATCGTTTGACATATTATTTAATAGTTTTACTCACAACCAAATTATTATAGGGAGGCGAATCATGGGACAATACGTATAATTCAGAAGGTAGAAGTAAATTGTGATCACTTTGAATTGAAATGATTGTTGATAACTACACTATATCTTGTGCTTCTGCTTGCACGCTTATCTGAAACTGTCTATCGTCCCCATCTGTGTCATAAGAGGGGTATGGATAGAAAATACAGGGATTGCTTTTGAATTCATTGCAGGTTTAATTGAAAGTTACAACGAATGCAGTGCCAGTCTATGATACAGTGCCAGCTATTACGTATTTGACCACTGGAGCGAGTTCAGATGAATCTTATCCATCTCCAGTGACTCAGTTAAGTTGCTTAGTGCAACTGTGCAGCTTATCCAGTGTTAATAAAGACATAAACGCATTCAGTTTGTGATGACACAAATAATATAGTGTTTCTATAAACTTATTGTAATAATAATAATAATCAATCCTACCAGTGAATAATCAAGCAAGTGAAAGTTGTCTACAAGAGAATAGACAGTTTGAACCAAGAGAAAACTTTTGTTAACTATTGTTATTTATTTAATGTTGTAAAATATTTTAGTTTAACCCTTTTCAAACAGAAAAGAGAAACTGTTTAATTAAATTGTAGATATTCACCAGAAGACGTTCTTAGATTCTTTAAGTTGAATTATAGTTCTTGTTGGTGAATATAGTTATATAATTTACCCCTAGCAAAGTCAGAAACATATTAAATACAATAATCACACAGGCAGATCAGGAGAGGTAGCAGTTAGGGACTCAGAGTACTACATCACCATCTTCTCTGGGAACTTACATAGCTTGACCCTACCTTTGTGTCTATACACCCTTACTCTCTTCAGAGAAGGGGGTATTACTGATAAGACCAGACTCTTATCTGGCACTTTCCTGGTATCATCTGATACACCTTTATGTCCAGGATATCTTATTCTTTATAACATCTTAAACCTCTCGCGACAATAATCTAACAAAGAAATTAAGTCTAGACTATTTGCTAAATTTAAAAAGAAAGGAATAGCTAATCATTTATCATTTTCACACAACATGCCTAAGAAAAATTCTCCGAATCTTTTGGCCGAATGCCATCACCAACCAAGATCTGCTTACTCGAAGCAAGCAATAGGACATGCACACCATCATAGCAGGCAGACGCTGGAGCTGGGTTGGCCATGTCCTCAGAGGAGACCCCGATGCCATCACAAGAACAGCTATTCTTTTGACCCCTGAAGGAAAACGAAAGAGAGGCCAAACAAAAACAACTTGGCGGAGGACTGTGGAGGCTGAGAAGCAAAGAATGAACCAGAGTTGGGGCACTGAACGAAGGATGGCCGCCGACCGAGCAAAGTGGAATCAATTTGTTGTTGCCCTACAAGACGCCACCAGGCGTAATTGCCACTGACTGCTTTGACGGTCGGCGGCTAAGGATCAAAGAAGAAGAATCATTTATCTATTGATTAAAAATCACATTACACATATTTTAGCTTCAACAATTAGCATTTTCAATAGTTATTTCTTTTTTTTAATTTGAATAGTTTAAAAATGAAAATTTTTTGACAAAATCTGCTAACAAGTAAAATTTTCATGTAGATGATTATTGCCATATGTTTCCAGTCCAGATAATCACCATCATCACCATAACCATCTCCACCATCATCATCATCACCGTTCACCTCCCCAATGAGTATGTCCATCTCCTGCCCTTCGTGTCATGTCAGCTTCTTGCCCTTCGTGTCATGTCTGCCTCCTGCCCTTCGTGTCATGTCCGCCTCTTGACCTTCGTGTCATGTCCGCCTCCTGCCCTTCGTGTCATGTCCGCCTCCTGCCCTTCGTGTCATGTCCGCCTCCTGCCCTTTGTGTCATGTTCGCCTCCTGCAATTCGTGTCATGTTCGCCTCCTGTCCTTCGTGTCATGTCTGCCTCATGCCCTTCGTGTCATGTCTGTCGCTTGGCCTTTGAGTCATATCTGTCTCTTGTCCTTAGTGTCATATCTTCCTCATGCCCTCGTGTCATGTCTGCCTCATGCCCTTCGTGTCATGTCCGCCTCATGCCCTTCTTGTCATGTCCGCCTCATGCCCTTCGTGTCATGTCCGCCTCATGCACTTCCTGTCATGTCTGCCTCATGCCATTCCTGTCGTGTCAGTCTCATGCTCTTCTTGTCATATCTGCCTCATGCCCTTCGTGTCATGTCTGTCTTATGTCCTTCGTGTCATATCTGTTTCATGCACTTCCTATCATGCCTGCCTCATGCTCTTCGTGTCATCTGTCTAACGCGATTCGTGTCATGTCTGCCTCATGCCTTTCGTGCCATGTCCGTCTCATGCCCTTTTTGTCATGTCCGCCCCATGCGCTTCCTGTCATGTCCGCCTCATGCCCTTTGCGTCATGTCCGCCTCATGCCCTTCCTGTCATGTCTGTCTCATGCTCTTCGTTTCATGTCTGTCGCATGCCTTTCGTTTCATGTCTGTCTAATGCCATTCCTGTCATGTCTACATCATGTCATTCCTGTCATGTCCGTCTCATGCCCTTCGAGTCATGTCTGTCTCTTGCCCTTCAAATCATGTTTGCCGCGTGCCCTTCGTGTCATGTCTGTCTCGTGCCCATCGTCTCATGTCTTTCTCATGCTCTTCGTGTCATGTCTGCCTCATCCACTTCGTGTCATATCTGACTCATGCCCTTCGTGTCTTATCTGCCTCATTCTCTTCGTGTCATGTCCGCCTCATGCTTTTCCTGTCATGTCTGCCTCTTGCCCTTCGTGTCATGTCTGTCTCATGCCCTTCGTGTCATGATTCCTCATGCTCTTCGTGTCATGTCCGCCTCATGCCCACCGTATCATGTTTGCCTTTGCCCCTCGGGTCAGGTCTGCCTCATGCCATTCGGGTAATTTCCGCCTCATGCCCTTTGTGTCATGTCCGCCTCATGCCCTTCGTGTCATGTCTGCCTCATGCTCTTTGTGTCATGTCCGCCTCATGCCCTTCGTGTCATGTCCGCCTCATGCTCTTCCTGCCATGTCTGCCTCATGCTCTTCCTGTCATGTCTGTCTAATGCCCTTCGTGCAATTTCTGCCTCATGCCCTTCATATCATGTCTGTCTCATGCTCTTCGTGTCAATTCTGTCTCGTGCCCTTCGTGTCATGTCTGCCTCAAGCCCTTATTGTCATGTCCGCATCATGCCCTTCGTGTCATGTCCGCCTCATGCCCTTCCTATCGTGTCTGCCTCATGCCCTTCGTGTCATGTCTGTCTAATGCCCTTCGTGCTATTTCTGCCTCATGCCCTTCCTGTCATGTCTGTCTCATGCCCTTCGTGTCATGTCTGCCTCATGCCCTTCATATCACGTCCGCCTCATGACGTTTGTGTCATTTCCGCCTCATGCTCTTCCTGTCATGTCTGCCTCATGCCCTTCTTCTTATGTCTGCCTCGTGCCCTTTGTTTCATGTCTGCCTCTGTGGTGAAGTGGGATGTTATAAATATTTATAGGGGACTTAGTGTACTGACTGAGATCAGCTGTGAAGGTATCTATATCTAATAAGAGTAGTGTATTATAGATAACCTTACTTGCTGCCACGTATGTATACCTCAGTCAGAATTATTCTGGAATAGTGTGATGACTACGTTATATGTCTAGGGTATGTGTATGATGAAGTGTAAGTCATAACAACAACAGACAGATAAACAATTTAATTTATTCCACCACACTTGACAACACAGTGACACTCACATACATAAAACACTCTACAAGGATATCTTAAAGGAGTCACTGATAACTTTTCAAATAACAATATGTATTCAGTGCTGTCATGAATGTATATGTGTCCTGATTCAAATACAAAGGGAACCAGGAATCACAATCAATTTTAATTACAAGTTATATGTACAGAATTTATCAATATGAATCTTGTAGTGACATATATTATTAATGATATCCTATGTGTGTCAGTTGTGTAGTAGTAATCTGAGGTAATACTGGTTTTGTTTTGTTCAAGCTCTGTTGGTATTTGTCATCATGACTTCAATAGTTTGTTTCTATTGGAACTAGTATTGGAGATGTTCTCAGTTCCTGGTATTAAAACAATTAAATTCCCCTCTTAATGTTATTTTTAAAATGTCATTTTAAGATGGGGGTACATAATGTTGAGCTCCATGGCCACACTCTCTTATCTTTCGTGATGACTGCAGTAAAAGACTCCTCTGCTCGATTACTTTAATGAGTTCTGGAGCCACCCCACTGGTTGCTATATGGACCAAGGAGTATGCTGTCCACCTCTGGCTTCAGCAAAGCTCTGACCAGGTGCTGCTCAATAACTTTAAGACCACGGTCCCTGAAACAAGAAGGATGTACCTTCTACGTCATAACTAATTTATACTCTCTTTCTACACTGAGCACAATACATCACAAACATTGAGTTCAGAGCGTTAGGCCAACTGTCAGCTTCATCTGAAATACTTTATACCAGTATTTCCCTCCCTAATGGTTACTACGCCTCTGCAATTCCAGCATTATTTCTTTCTAGTCAATCATCTAGGTGTCAGTGTACTGTTTGGCCATTCCATGCAGTTTTACTTTCCTCCGACACCTTCTGTTCAGGCTGGAGCATTATAGGCTTTACATCATGTTTGCTACTGAACTACACATATATACAGACATAAATTATCAATTTACATTCAATTTTCATTAAAAGATATTGAATATTTCAAGCTCACCACAATTCATAGAATAATAAACAGTTTCGTTGACTGGCAATGAATATAGCACAACTCCGATCTGCCGATGTCCCAGGCTTTATTTTATAAAAAATATACACTGGTGCTCAACGCACTGCTTCTTAGTAGGTTTATTACAAGATGTGGCAATGAACAGACGCTCTGAATCGAGTATATTCGCAGCTCTACCCAATGAAACCATGTCTACACATCTTTTCAAAAAAGTACTCCTTTTTCACGTTTCCCCTGACAACACAAGATAGTATTTATAGCCCTACCAATCGTGTTTAGTCTTACATTTGTTGCGCTCCAATCAAATAGGAGTTTACATAAAGACTCATTTCCCGTACAATGGTGGCCTAAAATTCTGCCACTGAGCGATTCTGATTTTGGTGCTGTCTGACACCCTCACTATTTTATTTTGGCTATAATTTGGTAATTCCTAGACTATTTGCATAACGTTTTACATATTATTTGTCAGCAAGTCCTAAGGAACCCAAATATACAAATTTAATGGAGCTAAGTGGCTGCGTTCAAAATATGCAATTTCTTCTACCTCCTGTTTCGAAGATGTGCTGTCTGGGTACTGTAATGTTTTCAAACGTAAACCAGTATAATGTCATATTTCCAATAAGCGTTTTTCAGGATTTTAAAACCTAACTCTCGGATGGGTAGTGTATTTATCACTGACGATTTGAAAAAAAAGCCAGTGCTTGTGGCCTTACACGCGTGATGGCAGCAATTGTGTATCGCGCGACGCGTGTTTAGTGTTGCATGTGTCCTGCCTTCATTCGCCCCTCTCTCTCTCCTGCTTATCTGTCTTTTAGTTACGCCGTGTATAAAATGGAATGAATGAAATATTAAATTTAGGTCATTGATCAGTTTGCGTATCTCAAGGTTGTTCCAAGAAATACAGTACACGTTTCATTGAAGAAAGCGGGTAATAATACAGTAGGCTTTTACTATCAACGTGAAAGCGTTACAATTTGCAGACGAATGAGAACACAAGGGGATTTTGCGTACAGTCATTGTGACAGCACTGTTTCTTTTACCATTTCTCTTTTCTTTTATTAAATTTATTTGTTAGGCTTTACATTTACCTTTTAATTTATATATGTGGATTAGAATATTCCACGACAGCCTCATACCGTTCCTGTCATGTCTGCCTCATGCCCTTCCTGTCATGTCTGCTTCATGCCCTTCCTGTCATGTCTGACTGATGCCCTTCTTGTCATGTCAGTCTCGTGCTAATCGTGTCATGTCTGCCTCACGCCGTTCCTGTCATGTTTGGCTCGTGCCCTTCCTGTCATGTCTGCTTTATGCCCTTTCTGTCATGTATGCCTCATGCCCTTCCTGTCATGTCTGCCTCGTGCTATTCCTGTCATGTCTGCCTCATGCAGTTCGTCTCATGTCCGCCTCATGCCCTTCATGTCATGTCCGCCTCATGCCCTTCCTGTCATGTCCGCCTCTTCCCTTCCTGTCAAGTCTGCCTCGTGCTCTTCCTTTCATGTCCGCCTTATGCCCGTCCTGTCGTGTTTTCCTCATGCCCTTCCTGTCATGTCTGCCTCATGCCCTTCCTGTCGTGTCTACCTCATGCCCTTCCTGTCGTGTCTGCCTCATGCCCTTCCTATCATGTCTGCCTCATGCCCTTCTTGTCATGTCTGCCTCATGCCCTTCCTGTCATGTCTGCTTCATGCCCTTCCTGTCATGTCTGACTGATGCCCTTCTTGTCATGTCAGTCTCGTGCTAATCGTGTCATGTCTGCCTCATGCCCTTCCTGTCATGTTTGCCTCGTGCCCTTCCTGTCATGTCTGCTTTATGCCCTTTCTGTCATGTATGCCTCATGCCCTTCCTGTCATGTCTGCCTCGTGCTATTCCTGTCATGTCTGCCTCATGCAGTTCGTCTCATGTCCGCCTCATGCTCTTCATGTCATGTCCGCCTCATGCCCTTCCTGTCATGTCCGCCTCTTCCCTTCCTGTCAAGTCTGCCTCGTGCTCTTCCTTTCATGTCCGCCTCATGCCCTTCCTGTCGTGTTTTCCTCATGCCCTTCCTGTCATGTCTGCCTCATGCCCTTCCTGTCGTGTCTACCTCATGCCCTTCCTGTCGTGTCTGCCTCATGCCCTTCCTATCATGGCTGCCTCATGCCCTTCCTGTCATGTCTGCCTCATGCCCTTCCTGTCATGTCTGCCTCATGCCCTTCCTGTCATGTCTGCCTAGTGCACTTCCTGTCATGTCCGTCTCCAGTTTTCTTCTTTTGGTGTTCCTTTGTCTCCCCCTACCTCTCTTACCCTGGAGATTCCAGAAGAAGCACTGCCTAGAAATGCTGTCAGTACGGATCATACATCTTGTAGCTCATCATCATCAACATCATTTTCCATTTCGCTCACTACGAAGCATGACGTCACACATGTTCATGCAGCAGTGGTTTCTGTATCAATTCGTTTTCCATGATAAGATTACCATTTCAATGCATAACCTCACATTAGGCGCCTCGTCGCCTGAGGGAGAAATAGGCCTAATCTTTGTTGTTTTCTCTCTCAAAAAGACACCCTGGAACAACACAGGACATCTTGTAATTACTAACTTAAAAAATATGCCTTTAGTAGAATCTGTTAGCGTGTATTCCAGTTTTCTGCGGCGTTTAATTGTGTGCAGTATTTTTCACCTTGCTGGGTAAATAGATTTCAACACAGGAGATTGGTTCTGTCAAGACAATGGCGGGCGGGTAACATAGGAGATGAGTTCTTTCAAGATAGGGATGGGTAAATAGACTTAACCATAGGAGATTGGTTCTTTCAAGAAAATGACGGGTGGGTAACATAGGAGATTGGTTCTTTCAAGAAAGTGATGGGTAAATAGACTTCTTCTTCTTCTTCCTCGTTCGTCTGAAAAGGACGTTGGTTGCGTTGTGTCTGTTTACACCGGAGCTGCGATATCTGCGCCTTTCGGCCGACACATCCGACTTCAGCACGGCATTTTTTGGGACCGGGTTTGCCTTCCCTCTTCGATCCCTACTCTCTCAGTCAGACTACAGTGATGCAGCCTGTTTCCAGGACCACCACGTGGAGGTGGAGTAGGGTCTTGGTCAGCTCTGGTTCGCTGACCCTGACGCAAGCAGTCAAGCTATGGGTCGCTGACTGCATTCTCTATTGGGTCCCAAATATACTTCAACATAGGAGATTGGTTCTTTCAAGAAAATGACGGATGGGTAACATAGCAGATTGGTTCTTTCAAGAAAATGACGGGTAAATAGACTTCAGCATAGGAGATTGGTTCTTTCATGAAAATGCCGGATAAATAGCCTTCAACATAGTAGATTAGTTCTTGCAAGAAAGTAACGGGTAAATATACTTCAGCGTAAGAGATTGGTTCCTTAATGAAAATAACGGGTCAATAGACTTCAAAATAGGAGATTGGTTCTTTCATGAAAATGACGGGTAAATAGACTTTAAATAAAAGATGGATTCTTTCATGAAAATAACGGGTAATAATATTTCAGCTATGAGGTTGGCTCTTTCATTGGTTCGTTCATGAAAATGACAAATAAATAAACTTAAATATACTGTTACGACTGTTGTTTCTTTTAGAATGTGTGAAGATGTTTATCTTAAAGAGTTCATCGTGCTATGCTGTCGAATGCATTAGGGTTTGGTCATACAGGACATGATACTGGCAGAACAACTCAAGTCGGCGGTTAGCAGGTCCACAATATACATGTAGTACATATTTATTAAATTCCTTCACAAAACAAGCAATGTAGAATCTTCAAAATCTGTCTCCTCGATAAATGTGGTCAGTCCATAAGTCAATAAGCATGCATGTTGAAATCATATAAATCTTCGTCTTCTCTATTCAGTTCTGGCCGTTCTGACTAAGAGGTGCGTGCCAATCACGGACACTCAAGTAAGGCGACCAAAAACGTGAATTATGTTTCTTGAATAAAAATACTTCTCTGTAAGGTGCGGAACTTCTTCATAAGTTCGGGACCATCTTAACGATCGTTGAAAACAAGTGGCGGCCTTCGAGAATATAATAATGCCACATAAAAATTACTCAATTTCTCCACAACTCCGGGAGCTCGAAAATACGTCTTCCTTGGACGAATGAAACATACGAAAGCCGTTAGAATAAATTATCGAAACCGCGTTACGTCATTGACAACCGGTGACGTATCAAAAGTATACGGCGTTCAATACAAGTTAAAGATCGTGCAAAACATGCATTACCACAAATAGACATATCTCCTCAGGTAACAATGGCTATATGCCTGCGGGTGGCAATATACTATGACATATTAACTTTATTCTTTTACATATAGGAGATCGGTTCTTTCACTGGTTCTTTCATAAAACTGAGCAGTCACTTAAATTTGCTGGCAAGAATCTCTGTCAATAACCCACATACATCTACATTCTTCTAAATGTCCTCTAGGCAAAGAAGCCGTTAATTTAGCATTATAAATGAAACTACAGATGGAAAAACGCTAAAGAACTGACAGAACAGTGAAGACTTGAACCAAACATCTAGATGGCAGCCGTCACAGCGGTTGATTAGCCAATCGGGATTAAGAATTCCCGCGGGCTGGAAGTCTCAGAAAAGGTGAACTCCGCTGACTAGGTTATCGATTCTCGAACAGAAAAATAAAACGGCTAGTGACGAAGTTCTTGGCTTGTAGCGATAAGACGTATCTGGCATGCAGATGTATCATTTCATGGGGTGGGTACCTCATCGATCACTAAAATTTAGTTTCAGCGCAATACGTAGTTAAATTTAAACGGTGGTGGTACTTAAATCTCTCAATAAGTGAAATAATTTCGGAGAATTAACCGTTGATGATTTCACCGATATTTATATAATAACAATTAATTAGTGAGTTTTGGCAAATTGGCAGTGTCTAGAGCGCTGGGATCGCAATGGTGTCGGGTTTGACGCACGATGGTATCACGCTTAACTCTACCCAGCTGTAAGTGGAACCTGACTCTGATCTTGAGCTAGGGAAGACATAGGCAGCGAGGAAGAGAACTGGTCACCTCTCCCCTCGAAGTTGGACCTAGTATGCTGAAGTCTCTAACACTTCACTCCCCTGCGGCAAATGTTTTCTAATGAAAGATCTATCTACAGAAGTATCGCTGCTCAAGATTTAGCAGAATGATCGTCAGATGTTGCTTCCAGTCGGACAAATGTTTCTGTCTTATAGCTTCTTGACAGCACAAGCCCCCCCCCCCCCCCCAGATCTGTTTAATTAATATCCTTCAGATCCCCATGGAGCACGAGTTATATGCCAGACTTTCTTGCTGTGTGTCACGGATTGCCTCCCCTGCTTTGCAGTAGTGGTCCAACAATGGCCAAAACTCAAGATGGGTCGTCAAAGGTGTTTACCTTCGCACAAGATTACTCTTGGCAGAGATGTAGATGGAAGTGTAGTGGCGCGTCTATCCGAAGGGAGTCTTCACAAGATAATTCAGAAGTCAAGAACCATGTGGCATAGCGCTGAGCAATGGCTAACATATCTATTAGAGGTAAATATATGTATATACATATATTGTTCTGGCTCATACGTTTGCTTTCATACATATAAAAACTGAATCGACTATGATTGTTTAGTTTTAAAACAAATTTAATAATCAATTAATATTAACAGTTTAAAATAAATAATCTGCAGATGACTTTTATATTGGAATCAACTTTTCTCTTCACAGAGATTTAGGGGTGAGGATATAAAAGGATCCCGTTACACGCCCATTGAGGCATATTGGGAATATGGTGTTGGGCCCATATTTTCTTGACCATCGGCACACTAGGGGTGATGTGGTCAGCATCACGCCGGCCGCCTTAACCTTCCCAGAGTTGCTCTGGTACCCAGTTGGGGCTGGGTCGACCCAGGAACCGTTTGCAGCCTAAACAATTTCCACCTCATCTGGGGATCTGTCGTAAAATACAATCTGTATGTACAACACGCCCACTTATGGTCTCGCAAAATTCCCCCCAGTTGTAAGACTAGTGACCACTTTTATAGGTATAAAATAACATAGGAATTACCACGCCACCAAAATACTAGTTTTGTTCTCGGTTTCTAAAGAGTTAACGCTTAAAAAAACGATAGTAGAATAAATGCCAATGTGACGTCACAGACTTGCTAGCTTTTAACCAACCCGCCCGCGTGAATGGTAGTATCGTTAGAAATTGTTTATTTCTTGGAAAAGCAAGGGAGAGAACGGGGGAAATGCATGGAGCTCGTTTGAATTTTAAAACTGAAACTAACTGGCCAAAACGAACGATAGGAAAAATAAAGACTAAAAATGAAGATTAAAATGCTACAAATTCGTTATTAAATATATAATATGCGTTAGTCTAAATATATTAGCTTAATGTAGAAAGAAAGATATGTTATTTGAATACATATAAAGGAAAGACGAAAAGGGTAAAAATAATAGCTAGAAGTGTGAAACCTTATGCATTAGATGACAAACGGTAGACTAAGTAAATATTTTCGTTCTGTATTAAAATGACTTAGATAATACTAGCGATATGGTAGAATGAAGACATATATAGACGTGCATGGGGCTTCTTTACTGATGCTGGCCATATTAATGGGTGTCTCCTGATTTGAAAATAGTAGATTAACTTTTTGAAAAAAAGACGCGTAGGAACGGAAGTCCCCTGATTGGTTGCTTAGCATAACTAAGAAGTGGAAATAAATACTCAGAAAGACGAGCGTTCCTTGCCACTTTCAAATTAAACTTTCACATGGGAAGTTAATAACGTTTACAGACAAGTCGTGCTCATATGCCTTCGCTGTTCTGATATTCAGCAGGAGATTATGTGTGACCATTTATAGCCTGTAATTAACTTACATAGTGAAAAAATTCGATATTTCGAGTTTCTGGGTGAGAAACTGAAGTGAGCCAGTCACGTTGGTGTTCAGCAAAAGTATATGGTTGAGGCCATATGAATTGAGTGCCTTACCTTATCTCGAATCTAGAAAGTTGTGCAGTGCTGTGTGCAGACAGACTTATAACCAGGACATCGCAGAATTTTCTACACATATCTTAAGATAAGTCCTGTGTTTTGGGGCCTTGTGAATTCACTGAATTATCCTCCACCATTGAATATATCAACCAGATTAAATAAAATGATGACATTTGTGATCCCCCAAATATGTGCTGAAGTTTGGAATAGAGTGCTACAATAAGAACACTTCCTAGTTCAGGAAATAATAGACTTTAGTAGTTAAACTAGTTTGTGTGTAAATATATATTGACGTTTAATCTTTTATGAATCAACTCAATTATAATTAATACATTTGTAAAAAATTGTTCAGACCAAAATTCAATAGGGAGTTGTTTACTTAATTGTTTATTAACCTTAAAGTGTGGTTGTTGTTATTTTCTTCACATACATTGCATATACCCTAGACACGTAGCTACACAACACCCATACATCAGAACATATAAATTGGGGATAATATACATAGCGGGTGGTAGTCATTGGTGGAAGCAAGACAGGTTTCCTGACATATAGTTAGAAGGTAAACTTCCTCAGGAGCTTGCATAGCTGACTTCACATCTGCTACAATATATATAATTAATATCTACCCACCACATATAGTGGGGTTGGCTCGTTTCGGGATTTCCAAAGTTATAATAAGTAAATAAGTGGAGGTTTTAGTGAATTGACATTGCTCTGTGTTGTCCTGTTAATTAGAGATTAATTAGATATTTTGGTTTATTTAAATCACATTGGTTAGAATATTAAGATGGCAGAATTGGCCAAGTACAGACTGCGAAGGAAATGGGTATGGAGGGACATATTTTAATTGATTATGTTACAGCAGAGGTTGATAAATTTATAGCCAGAGAAAGGGAAGATGCTAGGGAGGCTAAGAAATTAGAGGCTGATAGATTGGCGGAGGAGAAACGAATTATGTTAGAAGATGCTAGAGAACTTAAGAAATTAGAGGCTGATCGGGAGGCTGAGATTAAGAGGCTGCAGTTGGAGGAAAAGAAATTTGAGGCTGAGGCAAAGAAACTTGAGGCTGAGGCAAAGAAACATGAGGCTGAAAAGGAGGAAAAACGTCTACAGAGGGAGGCGGAACGAGAGAAAGAAGAAAAGAGGTTGGAGGCGGAAAGAGAAGATAAAAGGTTACAGCGGGAGCATGAGTTACGACTAAGAGAGTTAGAGTTACAAGGCCATGCTCCTGAAAATGGAACTAGCCCATCCACTTCCGACTCAGCTGCAAGCCAGGGGGCCTCCTCATCAGCCATGGGGTTTCATCTGGATTCCTTTATTGAGAAAGATGATGATATTGAGTCCTTCCTTAGCCGCTTTGAAAGTTTAGCTACAACATATGGGTTAGAGAAGGAGAAGTGGAGCCTTAAGGTATCCCAGGGACTTAGGGGAAATTCTTATGAAGTATTTTCCAAGCTCAGTAAAGATGACCAAGACGATTATGGCATTCTTAAACAAGCACTACTGGTCAGGTATGAGAAAAACAGTGAATTTTATAGGAAGAAATTTAGACAGGCTAAATTACTCACTGGGGAGACCTACCACCAGTTCTCGGCCCGCCTAGAGACCTATTTGGAGAAATGGACTGCTCTGGGGAAAACCCAAGATTTAAAGGAAATGATTATGATGGAGCAGGTTAGAGAGTCCATGGCTCCAGACTTGAGAAAGTTTCTCACAGAACAGGGTGCAGAGAGACTGGTGGATATTTTAAAGGTAGCTGAAAGATATCTAGCAGCCCAGTCAGAGTTGGCTGGAGCTAGGAAGAAGCAATTAGAACATAATAAAGGCAATCAAAACCAATTTGATACTAGGGATCATAACCCAAGAATAAACCAAAACTATGATAGGCCCAGGTACGAACAACGTGACAGAAACCCGCAATATAATGAAAGGCAATCCTACAGATCGGAAGGGAAGTATTGTAAAATATGTAGGATGCAAAATCATAATACTATTGAATGTGGTAGGAAAGTTCCTCCATATCGCGCGGCATGCATGATCACAGTGGACAAGGGGAGGAAGAAACTGACAGAGAATCATATTAATCTTCAACATCCCCCCACCTGTGAAGAAGTGTTATGTAATGGGGCCACCGTTAGGTGCCTTTATGATTCCGGATTGGAATATGACTCAGTCGTGAGTGCAACCCTGGTGCACCCTGACCAGTATACCACAGAGAAAGTGGAGATACAAGGGGCCCTCATGGGAACAGCCACCATGACACTTCCAGTAGCCGAGATCAATGTTAAGACAAGGTACGTGGAAGGAGTGATTAGAGCAGCCGTGTGTGAAGACCCTAATTACCCGCTGGTGTTAGGAAAGAAATATGTGTTTCTAGGAAGCCCGGTAAAACCTGTTGTAATGACCACACTTCAGGTCAGGTCGACCCCTAGAAAGGAGGACACACCACCACTAACTATTCATCCAAAGCAGATGAGACAGGCCCAGGCAAAGGATAAATCATTAAAACCTTGCTTTGGCAAACTGCCAAACAGCCAGACACACCCTAGAAAGGGACAATTTTATATGAAGGAGGGACTGCTCTACAGGAAAGCTAGAGCAGGATCCAACAGGGAGGGACAGCTAGTGCTGCCCAGAAGTTATAGGGAAAACGTGATGGCACAAGCACATGTTCTACCAGACGGTGTACACCAGAAGATGGGTACGACACGTCAAAGGACATCTGTAGCATATTTCTGGCCAGGTATAGCTGAAGACATTGATAAATTTGTTGACGCCTGCGACCAGTGCTGCAAGGTAAACTCCACAGGGTGGAAAAATAATACTCCCCTGCTAAGAAAGCAGCGTGAAAAAAAATATGGGCCTAAAAATAAGAAGGAAAGTAAAAGTATAAATAAACAGGATAGGGTAGACACAGTGGATAGGAAAACCCCTTTCCAAAAACAGTCTTCCCCAAAAATATTCACATTAGCATCTCTGCATATGGCACCCAGAGAAAACATAATCAAAACCCAGTCATCCCAGACTCAGTTTGAAGCCGCAGTCCGGGAACTGGCAAACATTAGCATTGATGATAATCAGCCAGAATTGAACCCAAAACTAAGTGATCATTCGAGGAGAGTGGGGAGCGGAAGGTTGGGCAGTTGGCCTAATGTCACTCTCACCTCACAATATGGCTATTAATTTAGCAGTATAAAGGCCCCGGTAACAGAGGTAGTTGACCGCGCCTATACAATCCATTTGGAAGTATTGGACGGACAGTGGATTGAGATCACACATATTACATAACAATGCTAAGGACGGATTGATTTCTGATGCAGAAACTCATTCCCCACATTTCATACTAATTCACCAAAATTATAGTAAGGATAAGTATACAGTGGTGAATATAGCCTCCATTTGAGTGGCACATTATAGAATTATATATGGAAAATAGTAAAGGATGTTCCAAATTCAGTCAAGCCTGAGCTCAGGTCAATGGAAGGCTGTGTGCTCTTCGGAGCGAGCACATTGACTTTGAATGATGCTTTTGGATGGAAACTACTCCGAGTGTTTAGCCAGGCAGATAATGACATTACTGGAACCCCTAGATTACTCTGCCAGCACCATTTATAGATTATCCTTCATAACTATTGCAAACTTGAGGGACGTCTAATACTTTCTGGACATGTCATGGGACAGACTCAGTGAAGAGGAATGGTGAAACTTGATTTGCATCAGCATAGGACAGACAGTAATATCTGCAGCTGAATTAGACTCTTGGATTGCAGAGGTCTGGGGCAGCTTTCTTGAGTTGTGCTTACTTTGAAAGACCCCACTGCAATAAATCCATGATCACTTTAAGGCAGAGAAAAGCAGGTGGATCGTGGTTGTCATACAGATATTGAAAGTTGCATTACCATTGCAAGCTTTTCTAACGGGGGACATTATGTCGTAAAATACAATCTGTATGTACAACACGCCCACATAGGGTCTCGCAAAATTCCCCCCAGTTGTAAGACTAGTGACCACTTTTATAGGTATAAAATAACATAGGAATTACCACGCCACCAAAATACTAGTTTTGTTCTCGGTTTCTAAAGAGTTAACGCTTAAAAAAACGATAGTAGAATAAATGCCAATGTGACGTCACAGACTTGCTGGCTTGTAACCAACACGCACGCGTGAAGGCTGGTATCGTTAGAAATAGTGTATTTCTTGGAAAAGACAAGGGAGAGAACGGGGGAAATGCATAGAGCTCGTTTGAATTTCTAAACTGAAACTAAATGGCCTAAACGAACGATAGGAAAAATAAAGACTAGAAATGAAGATTAAAAAAATGTTAAAATATATATATATATATATATATATAAATATATACAAATTCGTTATTAAATATATAAATATGCGTTAGTCTAAATATATTATATATGCTTAAAATGTAGAAAGAAAGATATGTTATTTGAATACATATAAAGGAAAGACGAAAAGGGTAAAAATAATAGCTAGAAGTGTGAAACCTTATGCATTAGATGACAAACGGTAGACTAAGTAAATATTTTCGTTCTGTATTAAAATGACTTGGATAATACTAGCGATATGGTAGAATGAAGACATATATAGACGTGCATGGGGCTTCTTTACTGATGCTGGCCATATTAATGGGTGTCTCCTGATTTGAAAATAGTAGATTAACTTTTTGAAAAAAAGACGCGTAGGAACGGAAGTCCCCTGATTGGTTGCTTAGCATAACTAATAAGTGGAAATAAATACTCAGAAAGACGAGCGTTCCTTGCCACTTTCAAATTAAACTTTCACATGGGAAGTTAATAACGTTTACAGACAAGTCGTGCTCATATGCCTTCGCTGTTCTGATATTCAGCAGGAGATTATGTGTGACCATTTATAGCCTGTAATTAACTTACATAGTGAAAAAATTCGATATTTCGAGTTTCTGGATGAGAAACTGAAGTGAGCCAGTCACGTTGGTATTCAGCAAAAGTATATGATTGAGGCCATATGAATTGAGTGCCTTACCTTATCTCGAATCCTGAAAGCTGTGCAGTGCTGTGTGCAGACAGACTTATAACCAGGACATCGCAGAATTTTCTACACATATCTTAAGATAAGACCTATGTTTTGGGGCCTTGTGAATTCAACCAGATTAAATAAAATGATGACATTTGTGATCCCCCAAATATGTGCTGAAGTTTGGAATAGAGTATTACAATAAGAACACTTCCTAGTTCAGGAAATAATAGACTTTAGTAGTTAAACTAGTTTGTGTGTAAATATATATTGACGTTTAATCTTTTATGAATCAACTCAATTATAATTAATACATTTGTAAAAAATTGTTCAGACCAAAATTCAATAGGGAGTTGTTTACTTAATTGTTTATTAACCTTAAAGTGTGGTTGTTGTTATTTTCTTCACATACATTGCATATACCCTAGACACGTAGCTACACAACACCCATACATCAGAACATATAAATTGGGGATAATATACATAGCGGGTGGTAGTCATTGGTGGAAGCAAGACAGGTTTCCTGACATATAGTTAGAAGGTAAACTTCCTCAGGAGCTTGCATAGCTGACTTCACATCTGCTACAATATATATAATTAATATCTACCCACCACAGGGTCGAACCATAGACCACTGAGCTAGGAAGCCAGTGCACTAACCACTATGCTTCCGCGGCTCCATCCTCAGGTGTGAAGATATAGTTCAGAAAAATTAGGTCCTTTTTGCTGGTGCCTTTTTATAAGCACTTAACATTTAGGTGAGTCCTGCAGCTGTGATTTTCGTCACTGCTTGGTGATGAGGGCATTTCTTCGCACGACGTGTCCGATTGAGGCAGTTGGTGTTGATTC
This sequence comes from Oreohelix idahoensis, assembly GCA_024509875.1. NCBI lineage: Eukaryota > Metazoa > Mollusca > Gastropoda > Stylommatophora > Oreohelicidae > Oreohelix > Oreohelix idahoensis. Next base: position 17,138 of record JAMPIV010015786.1, on the reverse strand, counting down.
CCTACGTTTTACTCATAACTAGCTTCGTTCCACGAACTTTTGGACAAAATAGAAAGAACAAAATGCCTCTGCTAAGTACACTGAGTTGGAAGCTTAACATGCGCATCTTCTCGTTGTGCACACACCAATGTTAATCTCTCAGAAGAATTAAATTCTTGAGTATACACAGTGCAACTCAGGAAAGATGAATAGGAATCACCACTATTCCTCTGGGTATTAACTGGGAAATGTGTCTGGACAACGTGAATAATGATTTGTGCCTGAATTAACATTAACAAGTAACATAAATATCACAAAATGATATGCTACACTTGAGGTACATATGATGTAATCATCACTCATCACTGCTCCAGCCAGAGTCTGGGGTCAACTCTGCTGTCGGGTTTTCCCGCACGACTAGCAAGAAGAAATCGCTAGCGCTTGCTGTAGTGGTTTATGAATATACTCTTTTTTATGTTGAGGTTGCCATTCTCATTTATAACCACTAAGAAAGAAACATGTAAAATTTACATTAGTTAATAAATTGTTTATACTTGCCCCAAAATTTTTGGAATACACAATCTCATTGCACAGATTTAGACTGGACACAGCTCTGTATTAGATGCTTCGAATCACTTAGGTCTGGAAATTAGAGTTAATTTTTCTGACGGCGGGTGTTCTGCGAAATCACTGGCCTGTCTTCTTCTTCTTCTTCGTTCGTCCTGAAAAGGACGGTGGTTGCGTTGTGTCTGTTTACGCCTAAGCTGTGATATCTGCACCTTTCGGTCGACACATCCGACTTTTGCACGGCATTTTTTAGGACCGGGTTTGCCTTCCCATTTCGATCCACACTCGCTCAGCCAGACTGCACAGCTGCAGACTGTTTCCAGGACCACCACGTGGAGGTGGAGTGCGGTCTTGACCAGCTCTAGTTCGCTGGTCCTGACGCAGGCAGTCAAGCTATGAGTCGCTGACTGCGGTCTCTATTGCTGCGTCTTGAGGTCCCACTGGCCTGTGAAAACTTGTGTTTAATTCCTCTATGGCTTGGTCTCAAATTCCTAAGTTTCCAGTCTTGTATTAAAAATACGGGTTTACTTGTAAATTGCTAAGTTGCCCAATACTCGATCTGTTACTTATAGTTGTGGAATTTTTAAGTCCAATGTCTCTTTTTCTTTCTGGCTTTCTGTGAGTTGCTTGTATGAAGTTGCGAAGCTGTCTGTCCTGTGTCTCTGAGTTCGCTAGATTATATCTCTCATTCTCAGATCAAATCACAGATTGTGTTTCCGCCGAATTTTCCCATAAAATTCTTGTATATTCCGGCTCTCACTTCAAACCAATCAAATCTCTCTAGCACTGGGTTAGGTGTTTCATTTAAAATTTCCCCTTGCGTGTTTTAAAATATTAATTTTAATATTCCACGCGTGATCTCTGTCTAATCATGCGGTAATATTTCCGGTGACATCTTGTGCAGAACTCATAAACACCATCTGTGAACTCATTTGATGTCCAGATGCTACCTAACGCCAATATTGTCTCTCCAGACAGATTATCGTGATAATCACACACAGGGATGGTCCCGTGAAACGATAAACGCATCTACCACCTGTGTAATCTGCCAGACAAACAGACACGGTTGTCGGCAATCCAGACAGACAATCTTGGCTACCTATTCATCCTCGTACGAGACCACATTGTGTTAAACGAGGATCGTCTCCTTTCAAAGGTAGCTGGCGACTGAGTCGATTGAAAAGCGTAATATCGCTGATCGCTGTATTACCTGGCGGAACGTAAATACGTCTGAGGTGTGGTAAACAAGATAAAGACAGTCCCATAGCCGATACTTCCGTAGGGGAGTGGAATGTTAGAGACTTCACCTACTAGATTCAGCATAGAGAGTAAAATAATGAATGAAATTGCATGACAATTATGCCAAATAAAAGCGATTGGAGAGAAAATAAAGAAAAGAAATGATACTGCCGTAGTGGCTTAAGGTGTGAGAGAGCAACCAAAAGAACACGTACAGACGTTTCGTCAAACTGTGTGCCATCCGTTCTTCTGTATCGCTGTCATGCATGTTTCAACTTTTCTTCTCCATGTGTTTGTGTGTGTGTGTTGTTTTTGTCTCCCTCTATTTCTTTTGTCCCGAGGATTCCAGAACAGCGACTTGTAATAATATCTTACTTACTTAGTCGTTCCCTTTCCACCGTGAGGTGTAGAGGTTTGGAAGAAAAAGCGCCAGACTATCCTATCGGCTGTCTTCCTCCTGGCCTGGTTCCATTCTAGTCCTCGGTCCTTCAAAGATTGTCTAATGTTGTCCTCCCAGCGCATGTCTGAATATTGTAATAATATCAATTAACGTTTTTTTTTTTTTTTAAATGCCTGTTTTATCCAACGGTGGTCCGTGGTTCGATCCCCAGTTGATGTGGGATTTTTTAGACCGCAATCGGCTCTGGGGTCGACCCAGCCTCATGAATTGGGTACCAGAGTAACGCTGGGAAGGTTAAGGCGGCCAGCATGATGCTGACCACATCACCCTTAGTGTGCCGATGGTCAAGAAAATATGGGCGTAACACCATATTCCCAATATGCCTCAATGGGCGTGTATCGGGATCCTTATCAAACGCTTCTTCTTCTTCCCACTTCTAGTTTCACTGGTGGTTGTCTGATTCTTTTCATGAGTTTCAAATCAGTGACCATGCATTAATTTTTCAATACTCCTGTTCTGTGCAATAAAGCCATTATCTTTCTGGTTGTCATTTTTTTATGTTCTCCGTGCTTCAGAATCGAATAAATGGGCTAACTTGACATTTGAGTGGAGGATTATTTTTTTGGGACCTGATTTCTTTTTATTTCCATATATTCCCCATGTCACGGGATGCCTCCCCTGCTTTGCAGTGATGGTCCAACAATGGTCAAAACCTAGAGTATCTTATGAGGGTCTTCAAAGTTATCTACCTTCGCTTAAGATTACTCCTAGCAGATTTGAAAATAGAAGGATGATGTTTCTATCTCGAGGGAGTCTTCATAAGATATTTCAGAAATCACGAACAATGCTGAATGGAACTGAACAATTATTAACTTTGTGTCTGCCCGCCGCCCCATTTAAGAAGGATTATTGTGTACTTTATTGTTAGCTCATTCAAGCCACCAACTAATTTAACAGTAAAATGTTACTTTAGTAGCTCTTTATAAATGGAAAATATACTGATTCATACGTGTGCACTTCTTTCTGTAATAATTAAATCAACTATGAATTTGTAACCCATATAACAAATTTAATGATCAATTATTCTTTAATAATTATTAAATAAATGAAGGATGAGGCTTTAAAATTAGTTTTCGTCACTGAAATTCGCTGGAAATGGAATAGGTTTGGAAAAACCACTAAGATTGTTCATTTGATTCTGGCCTGATACGATGGGGCTTATCTTCCAGATTCATAAAGTGCTGTTGCGGCTGCTGACTGCTGCGTCAATTGACGACTTCTGTGGTGTTGGCACGTTCCGAACTTAGTTGATGGGGTAACCACTCCTGGTCTCAATACAAGTATCTTCGCAGGCCGCTGAAGATTGGCTTTTCAATGTCGATCACAAGTTCTTGAACCACAGATTCGTATGTCACTGGTCTCGTAGACTGGTACCACAAACTTTAGATGAAAACAAAGGCCTTTCAATAACTGGAAATACAGACACATTGCTCGGTTGAATAGTCTCAGCAACTTGATAAAGATGCTTTGAACACACGTCTGGAGTATTATTTCTATTTAGAATCCCTCTGTGACTTGTGAGTGGTCCTATGGGATTCCAGTTTATGTATTAATAATGTAAGGTTTTCTCCTGCAGTGTTCAGAAGATGCTCTAATACGTTTTGTTCGGTCCTGTATGTTCAGAATCCTGGCTCCATTCTTTCCTGACTTAGTCTGGACTGTCTACTCTGGCGATTTTGGAGTGCAGTGTCGTATATCTCGAATGTGCTACGTTATATCGCAGTCAGAACGAATGTATTTTTTCCGATCCAATCACAAGCTAGGATATACATTGGTAGAGGCTTAGATATTACCTTCGCCATCTGTTGTCGAATGTTCTCGAATATCATATTAATATCCGACCTACATATCCATAAATGATCATGTTTTGTCCGTTTACTATTATCCCATTTACAAGTTCACTCTTCAAATGTCTCACCAGATTGATATTATCCGTAACTATCATCACAGGTAACTTCAAGGAAGTGATTGCATCATCAGACACTCCTAGCCGCTTGTATTAACACTGAAGCGACACACTCCGATTGACCCGTCTGGGCGGAAGTGAGTTACGAAACGTAAACCAACACTTCGCTTGCCCCGTGGCTGGAGTCAGTCTGGAGTAATCATTTAAGCGATTACAATTAATCTTTCAGGGATGGTTGATTGCTTTGCCCATGACATGAATCGAAGTGTCAAAATGTAAACAGTGACTGTGGCACAGATTTCTGTGCTTCGAAAATAAGAAATAAATAGATAATGGCAGAGAGAGAGAGAGAGAGAGAGAGAGAGAGAGAGAAAGAAAGAAAATACGAAACAGAGAACGACCAATTATGTCGCTACTGTTGGCTTTTTTAACTTTTATTTTAACATCTTTATCTGCATCTCCAACTTTGTCTATATTGCTGCAAAGATGTGATTCCACAACTTGTAGAAATGTATCTCTTAGTGTAATCTGGTTTTTATTAGTTGCATTTATTCGCATAATGTTTGTCTTTTCCCTCAGTATTTTCAAGCTATGATCTCTCATCAACTATTCTCATTTTGTCTTGCATCTGGTTACGTTTATGGGACAGAAGAGGCAGGTAACTTGCAAAATTTAGGCCATCAAGCTGTTTTGCCAGATCCCACTGAATTTCGTTTCTGCTGACTGATGTTGTTTTAAAAATCCCGTCTAATAGCCAGTAAGACGACAAATGGTGGTAACGGCCATCCTTATCTCACTCCAGTTCTCAAAGAGCTCAGTGTGACGTAGAATGGAAATATTGATACAGTAATCTGACAGCCTTTGCTTTCCCATTTAGTGTTGGAAATAATTCAAGACTAATCGGCAAATAAGAGAAGACTCTAGGCAGAAATATGTCTCCGACTATATAAGGAAAAGACGATGGTCATATATCGGTCATGTCCTACGAATGCAAAACAACAGAATACCACTACAGGCGCTCACTTGGGTTCCTGAGGGTAAGAGGAAAAAAGGAAGACCAAAAGAAACACTCAGAAGAACAATAATAAGAGAAGGAAGAACGTTGGGCCTAAATAATGTGCAAGAGGAGTGGCGTCACAACGAACAACCTGGAGAGCACTGGTTTCTGCCTTATGCGCCGTGTTTGGTGCTTAAAGAATTTATTATTATTATTATTATTATTATTATTATTGGCTAAGCCAGACCACGCAATTTTCTGTCTGTATGACTCAAATTTGAATCCACACCCTTTTTCTGGGAACATAACAACAGAGTTTACCAACTTTTCGCAACCTGCCAGTCCTAACAGGGAAGCGAATCACGTTTGTTTACCTAAGTTTCTCACGCGAGCTGATTTGCCAATTATCGATCATTAGACAGATGCGCGGGGAAATAACGGACTGTTGGAAGCGATACAGGGGCGATAATATTTTCCCGACCACCTTTGATGTTAGTACGTTTCAGGGAGAGGTAAATGTCTGATCTGCGAAAGGGGACGTAGTCTAAGAGAGGCCCGTTGCATGGCCAAGTCTTCTGATGTCGGTCAGCATCGATGATTAGAATGAACGAAGAAACCTTTGATCCGGGAAACGCAGTTTCCTGATTTCTCTACTATACAGAAGGTGCGAATTATAACATCTTCTAGTGATAATAAACTTGACACTGACTTAGGCATATTAAACAACATTAAGTGCGAAAACAAGGAACTCGGAAATGCAGCAATGCTACGGGAAGAAGTGGAAGAGGCTATATGTTCGATGAAAGGAGGGAAGTCACCGGGTGTGGATAATATACCAGCAGAGCTCTTGAAATATGGACGACCAGATATAGTAAAAATCATGACAACAATTTGCCAGAAGATATGGAGTACAAAAAAATGGCCAAAAGAATGGACGCAGTCATTAGTAATACCGCTTCCAAAGAAAGGAAATCTAAAAATGTGCAAGAACTACAGAACCATTAGCCTTATTAGTCATCCAAGTAAGGTGATGTTAAGGATACTTTTGAACAGAATAAAACAGAAATCAGAAGAAATCTTGTCAGAGGAACAGGCTGGCTTTAGACCAAAAAGAAGTACCTCAGAACAAATCTTCAATATTAGATTACTGATCGAAAAACATCTCCAGCATCAACATGATTTATACCATAACTTCATCGATTTCACAAAAGCCTTCGATCGAGTCTGGCATGAAGGCTTATGGCAAATAATGAGAAAATTCAATTTTGATACCAACATCATAGATATCATTGAAGCACTATACAAGGACGCAAGCAGTGCTGTTTTTGCAAGCAACGACATTGGAGAATTTTTCAAAACAACTGTAGGGGTACGCCAGGGATGTATCCTGTCACCAGTGCTCTTTAATATATATCTAGAACATATTATGCAGGAGGCGCTCTACGATTATAAATCAACCATATCGATTGGAGGCCGACCTCTGTGTAATCTACGTTTTGCTGATGATATTGATCTGATAGCTGGAACATAATCAGAACTTCAAGACCTTACCTCTAGACTGGAGAAAGTAACAAGAATGTATGGGATGGAAATTAATATAGAAAAAAAGCAAGATATTGGTGAATAGCCATAAGAAACATGTTCCGACCAACATTACGTTAAATGGGCAAACGTTAGAAGTAGTTAACACCTTTAAATATCTCGGGTCCACTATATGTAGTGATGGAAGTAGTGATGGAAGATCAAGTAAAGAAATCAAGGCAAGACTTGAGATGGCCTCAGCTGCCATGACAAGGTTGAATGTGATCTGGAAAAGTAACATCAGTTTTCCTGTGAAGATCAAATTATACAAATCACTTGTATTATCTATTCTCTTGTATGGGTGTGAGGGCTGGACACTCACTGCAGATACGGAGCGAAGGATTCAGGCTTTCGAGCATAAATGTTATAGAAGAATTTTGCGCATTTGCTATAAAGAGCACAAAACAAATGTCTATGTTAGAGAGAAGATAAACACCTATGCAGGCCACCAAGAACCACTTTTGTCAATAGTGAAACGTCGAAAGCTTGCCTGGTTTGGGCATGTAACTCGTCATGACTCCCTTTCGAAAACGATACTCCAGGGAACAGTCGAAGGTAAACGGAGAAGAGGAAGGCAAAGAAAATCCTGGGCTGATAACATCAAAGAATGGGCAGTACACGGTTTTTCCACACTTGTACGCATTGCTGAGAATAGAGAGCAGTGGAGGACCCTGTCTGCTGATGCTTCCACCATGGCACCCCTACGACCCATGACGGGTTATGGGTTGAGATGAGATGAGATGAGTGATAATAACACAATGATCTGTATATATACCGTGCTCTCTCAAATTCAGTTATTAGTCGCTCAGAAATTCTTGGATAATCTAAACACGCCAGACTAGAACCATTCTTCGCTAAATGTGTTAAATTGTCTCGTGGGGATTTCATTTCTGATTTGTGGTAATAGAAATTGTGCTTAGGTGTTAAAAAGTGTTAAGTTTACCATTTTAATTCACTGTAATTCCTTAGCGTTTAAAATTAGTGAAATAACATAACGCGTATATATTTTCTTGCCAGTCGTTCAGTTTTATGTAAATTCTATCACCACACTTTCTCACACAAGAAGATACGAGTTAGCTGACTGAGATTATTACGCGTGACGGATGAGTGACAGAACAGAATTCGCATTATATTTCATTGTGTGAAATTATATAAGTGACTAGTGTTAATGTCATGTGACAAAACAATACACGTCGACAAATAGCTAGTAGTGACAGGCGATTTTTGTTAAAGTGCGCGTATGAATAAACTAAATAATAATTGACTCAGTGCGCTGTTAATTTTCTCGCGGGCCATAACGGGGGAGGGCGCATACCTTTTTTCCCGATATGCCATAGCGGAAAACTTACGGGTGGATAGGATAGTAGCAGTTTTTCATAAATTTTCTTTTCTTCCTAATATAGCACCTGATCAAAACCAGCGGCCAGCGGTCTTACCATTACCATTATTATTTTTTTGGGTCTTCGATTTTTGGACTAGTTCGGTCCTCTTTCTTCATTCAGTGAAGGATTAATGGTGTCTTCTTCGTGGCTACAAGTCCCAAGTTCCTTCGTAAACCGGTCGTGCCCAAGAGACAAATAAACATTAAGATTAAATCGTAACTGGACTATACCTTATCCAGAATTATTTATTCAATTTTTCCAGCAAACTGGGTATACGAAAGAACATATATTCCTGACGATTGACAGCCGTAGCAACGGAGTGATCCAGAAAACTACGCTGTTTCAATCATCATCATTTTTACATAGTGTAACATTTGCCTTAGCAACCAGATGCTTAGCAATACAGGAATTACTTTTCTCCTTTTGCAACTGTGAACGTCCAGAGCACGTTTTGCTTCAGTAACCATTCGCGGTGACACTTGTTTCATCCAGGGAAAATTAAGCCACCAAATTTGGCGTCCACGTTGTAATTATTATTCGATATATAGGCTGGACTGGGGCCATATTTGGGCAACCCACTTGACAGTATAGGTTCAGGAACTATTGTAATTTTTGTCAAGGGATTCAACACCACGAGTGGATAAGCGAGATTGTTTGTGGCCACGTATGAGAGAGAGAGAGAGAGAGAGAGAGAGAGAGAGAGAGAGAGAGAGAGAGAGAGAGAGAGGGGGAATATTTTCCTTTGTTACAATCATTGTACTAACTAACTTTTTTTATTTCGATAAACTTGAGTACTTTACTGAGTAGTAATTTAGTGGAGAACTTGTTCTTCATAGTGTATTCTGTGACCTAGTGCTTATCTTTGACCTTTGGGTTATTAACTTCTTTTGGGATTCTTTCTCAACAAAAGGGAGGGCACTTATTCGGTTATTTTCATGTCTGTAAACATGATTTTATTGATGTCTTTATATGTTTGATGTTGTAAAAAGTTTAATGATAATAAAGAACAAAAAGAACTTAACGTTGTGTGTTGGTCAGACCCATACCCAATTAACCATAGTTTTTCACGTTTTTTGTGTCGTGTTGTCACATAATTGTGTGTGTGGGTGTGTTTAGTTTAACTTATCTTTCTAGAGATAAGGGGTTGAAAGACTGTCTTACACTAAAATATAGTCGTATAGATAGGCTGGACTAGAGAAACTATTCAGTCCAGAGACAGATCTTCTCCTTAACTATTCACTCGTGAAATCTATTTCTTACACCTTTATTCTCACACATTTACCACTATCACCTCTGCTCAGACGGGACCATAACTATCTTCTAACCTATCTAAAAATTTACGACACTCAGTAAGAAGGGAGATTTCTACATTTCACGTCTTCATATGTTTTCTTTACTAGGTAAGTGAACTTAAGAATGATTCCACAATGCTTTATTAACTTCCAGAGCGATGTCTAAATAGTCGAACACCTTTTCATAGTTTACAAATCCGATGTAAAATGGTGACTTCAGTTTCAACCGTTGGTCAAATATTTTATGCAGTGTTGCTTTCTAGCTTGTAAATCTATTTTGTCAAAAACCTGCCTTTTCTTCTCTCAGCTTGTAGCGAAATCTGTGAGATAATCGCTTATTTCAGTAAGATTATAGTCCTATGATAATAAATACAGGTGTCTGACTATTTTCATCTTCAACGCCAGTAGAGCGCTGCCTTTTGTGCAGTGGAAATGCTTAAAAAATAACCCGCCGTAAAATCTAACACGCTTTTAGTTTCGGTTTAGAAACGTACTATAAACATTTTAACATCTCTCCAATCTGCTGCACGAAACGGTGGGAAAAGTTTGAATTAACGTAATATGTTAACTTTAACACTAAAATTTGTAATAATTCGGACATTTCTCAGTAGTAAGAACGAGACGATTGTAATAATTAACGCCAACACTACCAAAGTTTTGAAAAACCCCTCTTCGCTCTGCAAGCGGTCTCTTTAATATATACACGCTGTGGGCAAAGCCAGCAGAGACAAACACACAGACAGTTTTCCATTTCCTCCTAGCAGTAAAATTCTGACGTCACTCAAAACTATTGGGGGGGGGGGGGGGGTGGGGGGGGGGGGGGGGGGGGGGGGGGGGGGGGGGGGGGGGGCGGGGGGGGGGGGGGGGGGGGGGGGGGGGGGGGGGGGGGGGGGGGGGGGGGGGGGGGGGGGGGGGGGGGGGGGGGGGGGGGGGGGGGGGGGGGGGGGGGGGGGGGGGGGGGGCGGGGGGGGGGGGTGGTTATTTGAATAATGTTAGAGACGGGGGGGGGGGGGGGGGGGGGGGGGGGGGGGGGGGGGGGGGGGGGGGGGGGGGGGGCTTGTTTTTTGGGGGGGGGGTGGGGGGGGGGGGGGGGGGGGGGGGGGGGGGGGGTGGGGGTGTAGGGGGGCGGGGGGGGGGGGAGGGGGGGGGGGGGGGGGCGGCGCGGGGGGGCGATGGCCGACTTGTGTAAAAGTTATATTTGACGATTGACAGTGACAAAACTGAAAAATCTAAACCATAAGGAAACTGACCATAAAAATCATATAGTAGAATAGCTTAGTGTCCCCTGAGCAAAAATATGTTTTAAAAAATATGGTAGTCCAAGTATTAGCCAAGTTATTGAGAAAATACTATATGTCTAAGAACGCTCGGACGGACAGATTGTTGTTCTTGCTCGTTACACATAACGTTATTGGGGACGCTAGTTTAAAAAAGAGGCATTGGAGTAATTCAAATCCTATTGGTTGGTATAAGAGTATAGGAGTAAAGGGGGGTGTTAGGAAAATGTTAACTAAAACTAAACATCTTTTTCTATTGGCGTAACTAACGCAGACTGACCAATGGACTACGAGGCACATAGTTTGTTTGGAGTTTTGGTTTTGTTTTTTCAAACTAAATTCAAAAAAGATTTGGGAGTGCCTGCTTTCATTGGTCGGCTCTAATAGATATTGGCAAAAGGCATAGGGGTCTCTGGGCCATTTGACTAGAAAATTGTATACAAACAACTACGTTGAGAGCAGATGTGATAAATTGTAAAATTAACTACTAAATTCACAATCTGGACGGGGCAGAGCAAAACTGAGGCCATATTCTTTGCCAGTCAACGTTATTTGTGACATATTTCTTTGAACTAGTGGTAAGAATGCTTTATGTATTTTCATGCTTGATTAAAACTGCACAAGTTAGATACTGCTGTGGGAAAAGTGAAGGACATGCCGGGAGCAAACATTATTGAGTCCTCACATTGAACTGTATTTGACTGTTGCATATTATTATGAATTTGTATTAACTATTTTGTATTGGAAGATGTTAGGAAGCCTCAGTGTTCCATGAACACTCTTTAACATGCCTAGAGCGTTTATAATTTAGAAAAGAAAAGAAAAATCATATAAAAGGAGATGTGGTTACTCCACGTTATTGTATTGAAGCAAACTAGGTAAAAGTACAGTGGCGTATCTGCCATAGGGACCTGAGGTGTGGTCACAGAAAGGTGTGAGTCATAAATTAGGGGCTGATGCACATGAATGCACACGAGGCTGACCCCATACCATCATGTATACATAGTGATAAGAAGTTGTGATCAGATATGAAAAGGCCAGGGTGTCTTTTTATTGCAGAGTTTTTATTTCCTGTTACCATCCGGTGACAGGAAACCTGATGAGTGAGTGAAAAGATAAAAGTCTCCATTTAAAAGTTGCTGTCAGCTGATAGCCTGAAGGAGCTTGTGTGTGGGTGCTGATCTATTATATCTGCAACGACATCCTGACTTATTATCGTCATACCAAGAATCCCAGGTGACACGTTGACAGCTGGGACATCTGACACTTCAGCATAATAAACTGGTCCTTATCAAAATAAAACTGAATTATATGGGGAATGATGAAAACAACAGCTCCTCATAACCACTGACTAACACTAGCAGTTATTAAAGTTTTAGTATGTGAATACACCTACAGGAACTCTATATAATAACATTACATTCATAGGACCAAGAGTCCATATTTTTTAGTGTCATGGAACGAGTTGTGTAAACCCACTACTTTGTTAAATCCCTATGTCGAGAGCCCAGCCAATCAACGCACAGTTGCTGAGCCGGAATAAATTACAAGAAGTTACGCCAGAAAAAAACTTAAGCCCTGTTTTTTTCGGATGTGGGTCGCGGCCATCTTGTTCACGCAAGATGGCGGAAGAAAACTGAATAAAATTAGGCTGTACGAGCATAAGACGAAACTGCAGGCAACCAATCAGCTTGCTCCGCCAGGAACCAACCAAACGCTTTCCTTAACCAGTAGAAGTTAATTTACCTGCCTATATAATCGGGCGAGATTTTATGCTAAAACACGCAACACCGAACACGAAGCCAGAGACGACCGACTGTGTGAGAGGAGCTGTCAACTTTGATTTATAGCTTACCTGAGGGCATTGACCTGCAGCCTGCTTCGCTAAGTCGAGTCAAAATCTGGCCTGTTTAAATCTTGGAGGGTAAATATAATTTACTATAAACTGGTAGGAAATAGGCCTACAGCAGATACACCTGTATATATATATATATATATATATATATATATATATATATATATATATATATATATATATATATATATATATATATATATATATATATATATATACTTAATATAAATTGTTTCAATATAATCGTATCAGTTTACTGATTGTATCTTGGGGAATTAGGTATAATGATAGTATTTCCTGATATGATTGATGAAGACGAAGACTAATAGGACTCATACTTCAATCTATTGTCTCCTATAACTTCAGTCTATTATCTCAGATAAAACCAACTGCAATATAACCAAAACAGTCCTTGTTAGGACTCAACCTATTGTCTTCTATAACTTCAATCTATTTTCTCAGACCAACTGCAATATAACCAAAACAGTCCTTGTTAGGACTCAATCTATTGTCTCCTATAACTCAATCTATTGTCTCCTATAACTTCAGTCTATTATCTCAGATAAAACCAACTGAAATATAACCAAAACAGTCCTTGTTAGGACTCAATCTATTGTCTCATCTAACTCCAATCTTTTGTCCCATATAACTCCCACCTGAAATATAACCAAACAGTCCTCGTCTCATATACTCCTATCATAAGAACATAACTGTTGCGTACATATTTTTTATATGTCGCACAGATTACAGTTGATACGATTACAAATGAAAATGTAACTATCTGTTTGATAAAAGGATATTTATTTATGAACATTTTATTCTTTGAGTGATCGGTTCCTGTTTTGTTTCCGTGGATTGAACAAGCGGAGGAATCTAGATTTTATATTATAGCTGGAAACAGATTGTTCTCGCTTAAGGTTTTGCAGGAATATTGAAAGTCCGAATCTAGGTTTACTGTTTGTCTGTTTGAGATGATTCCGTCTTATATCATGTTATCTTTGTGTGTCTGGGCTGGATTATTTGTTCTTACACTCTGAGCGGATGAAGATAAAGGAGTGTGTTCTTCGGTTATGGAGTCTGGCGGGACGCCAATGTCGGGCGGTCCAAAGTTTTGTGATCTCAAGTTATCATGGGGAAGAAGATTGTGTCTTCTAGGACTGTTTTAGTCTATGTGTTCCCCAGTATTGTTTCTATTACGCCAGAAAAGTGTTTTTGTGCTTGCTATTGATTCTTGGCCAAGGTAAACGTACTTTTACTGACTTCGTTCCTAGGCTTACGATGGGTTATGTTTAGGCCTACATGAATCTACTTATGTTCAGATGTCAGAACGACATATCGTTTAGCAGCACTAAGAATGTTTCTACACAGCAATTATGAGGACAGATAATGCTGATATTGGTGGAAACTTTGATATCCTTATGAAGTGAATCTTTCTAGAAGTTTTGTCATCTCACCGGTGTGTGAGCGATGTTAAGGACCAAGGAAGCCATCTTGGAATCCGAATTATTGTCAATCATTCATCAGAGAACAGGGTTGTCCCTTACTACCCGATAATGATCCAGAGATCACAGTTATGAAAGAAAGATCTATTATGGGAGATTTAGCATTTACTCCGAAGATATGTGCTGAATGCTATTTGAAAGAATCTACGCTAGAGTACAAGCTACACTCATGCTAAGAGAGATTCTGTACAAGAGTCACTATGAACATTATGTATAAACTGACGTGATCTGTCAGTACAACCTGATATATATATATATAGATGTGGATTAACTATAGAACTCTGAATGCTTGTCTACAAATGTTCCAGTATGAGGTTATCCAGCATGTATGCTAACTTAAGATGATACATCATTGATCAACACCATGCTGTTTATGTCGTCATGTGTTCCTGTAACCATACACGTACTGTTCCAGTGTGCGTCTCATTAAATATTATAAAAAGAACACAGTAGTTCCAGTAATCCTTGACTTCTACATGTGAGAGTATGAATATATTGTTACCAAGTTGTCAACTCTTCAGAACCATTCTACCATTCGCGTACAATGTACTCTCACTTCAATGTTTACACTACCCTGTGTAGGTCGAGTTGACCTATGTCTGTCTTCACGGTGACAGCACCTCTTTGAATACAACAGTACTACCAGCCAACAGAACTTTACAGTGGTGGCCAGTTAATCAAGCATCTGGTGGTAATGGTAAACCCTTTACTTACAAGGTCAAGGTACCAGCGTTCAATCCTTCCAGTGATGACATAACATTCTGGTTAAATAGATTTGAACGCTCTTGTCGAGCCCATAATGTGGACAAATCACAATATGCTAACCAGTTGTCAGAAAATTTGAAAGGTGATTCTCTGACTAGTTTAAGTTTGGTTGAAGAGGCTGACAAGGATAATTATGATGTTATTAGGGCAGCCTATTAAAGAAGTACCAGTTGTCTGAGGAAGGTTACCGGAATTTGTTTAAGACAATGGTTCCTGAGGCAGGTGTAGAATTCTCAGAATTCATTGCAAGGACACGTCTTACATTTGATCGTTGGATTGAGCTGTCCAAAACAGAAAAGACATATGAAGCCCTTATGGACTTGATACTCAGAGATAAGATTATGTCAAGTATAAATAAACCATTCCTTGAATTCTTACATGAGCGTAAACCCAAGACACTAAAAAGAAATGGAACAGTATTGTACCCAATACGTCACTGCACATCCAGACGTAGCTATTAGCAATACTAAGGTTAGGGAAGGTATGCCAGTTGCTTCAGCAACACCATACAACCCTAATCACTCACGCAGATTCCAAGAACCTCAAAATAGGTTTAATAAAAAAAGGTAGCCATAACGGTTATCAGAACCAAGGTAACCAATCATTTCAGGGTTCTTCTTCGAATACCTGGAGACGAGCCGACAGCCCTCGATTCAGAGGTGGTCATAATTATAGAAACTTTCGCAAAGGAAGTCATTATAGAAATTATCCAAGTTTTCCCTCATGGAGACAACAAGATCATAATTACAGAGATACTCATTATAATGAATATGATAATAGTAACCAAAGGAACTATGACTCAAACCCAAGTAGGGGTTATAACAGTGGAAACAAGGATAATTATAGAGGCAATAATAACAGAGGTAGAGCAAATACAAAAAACATAAATCTCATTACCAGGCGAACTCTGCTCAGCAAGAGTCCCACGAATCCTATAAACAAAATAAAGATAATGATGACTCTAATAATATGGCATGTGCCGCTTTTGATTTTGGGAGAGCATCTCAGTGCCCCCAATGCAAAACATTATTTGAGCCAACCACAGTGTCTACTTTAAGCTGTGGCCATCCTCTTACCGCTCTTCCTGCGTCAATCGCGCATGATGGAAGAGGTTATCTAATCTTACACAAAGGTTTATGATGCGTGATGCCATATGATGATGGATGGCATCCGCATGTCTGGTTTTGTGTAGTGTGTAGATGTGTTCAGTCAAAACAATGTTCATGCAACAATAACAGGGCAATCCACATAGGACGTCAGTAAACTCACGACGTATAAAGTCAATGAGTCTTGAAACAGCCGTTGACGTTTTTCTTCATTATTTATTGTGGACGCCACAGTGACAAAATGGTTACGCAAATGTGTAGGCACATCAAACAGTCATTATCACAGCAAAATTCAATACAGCAATAAACGGTAGACAGCATTACAATGATGAGTCAGATGCATGTTATATTTCATAGTGCTATAAATGTAGTCAGGTGGAAAACTCCATCCTTTTCTATAACAGCCAGGAGATAACCAGATGTATGAGATCAGTTCACTCTCCTTAGTTTGACTTCAGCAAGACAGACACGTCTGCCGAAGTATAAATAATGTCCTCAAGAATATCCTCTAGATAATAAAGGTTTTCTAAACCTAGTTCATTTAACAAAGTAGCAAGTAATGGTCCTTGGTACATGCATCAACCGATGCAGTACAATGCAGCGACATGTGAGCTGGGAAAACATCTCGTGACGACGACTTTCGGAGACAGGCTATGAATCGAAATCGCTCACGACCCAAAATCGATAGAGTTAATGAAAAAGTCAATTTACCTTGCTTTCATGAAATACACAGAAATATCACGCCTCCCGACATGTGGGAAAAAACACTAGAGGTATTATCTCGACTAAACGAAATATCCATAAGAGGACTACACATCCCTGACAGAACAAAAAATAGCGGAGATCCCCTCTTCAACGAGGCATCTCTTTCGCCATTCCAAATCGCTCACTCCCACTAGTGGTGGGCGGAAACCGATCGACAAACAACAAGACAAGTCATGCGCAGTCCAGCGCAAAAATGACCACAGCTCAAAAGTTAACTGCATTCGATACCAACGCGAGAAGACAAATGCTTACCGAGAAAAGTGACTATAAATTACAAGCAGTTGTTGCCCTTGCGTTATAAAACAGATATTGAAATAAAACGATGTTGCGAGAATTTATCACGCAACATATCACCACCTCCTCCCGATAAAAAAAAAAATGTGGAACATATTTTTTTTTTTTCAATATCAAAGAGCAAGCGATAAGCGGCGAAAAACGCACGAATTATGCGTGATAATTAACTAA
>JAMPIV010015785.1:0-94092 GCA_024509875.1 Oreohelix idahoensis | reverse complement strand
CTTACTATCACAAATATTCATTTTAATTCATTAATGAAATTGGTCTTTACTTCACACTCCTTACTCACTCACAACAGTCTTTAATGATGCAATAGCTAATTAATTACGAACATTGACACCCTTTTTTGAATAAATGTTATATGACTTATGTATTATTGACATGACCACGACACTGTTCCAGACAAGAACATCGTAGGCCATATGTCGGGTTTTTATTAAATTTTTCATATAATTGAGTAAGGTAGTAAAAAAATCTATCTAACAGATTTTTTTTCCCACGGCGGGCAGGGAATTGTTATGGTAGTTTTATTGATGGCGTCTGCTAGAAATTGGCAGTGCGCATGATTAGGTTTGATGGAATTAATATAAATTGATCTTTATACTTTACGAAGTTATGAACGCGAAATGCACGGTCAAGTCGTGACGTGTTAGCGTCGATATGGTCACGCTTGGTGACTAGGTTACCGTACCCTTTTTGTATTGACCGTCAAGCAGTGAAGACGGATTTTGTTACCCTTCCAAGGTTGTGCATGATGCTACTGCACATATATATATTTTAGTCAAGTACGGACACGGGTCAGTCCATTGTAATTGATGAAGAGATAAATGATTAAGTAGTTGATTCAGTCTCGTCAAGACACATGCGCTCACTACCGGTTGTCTGAAACCCAGCAGCGCGAGTATATAGCCATGATGTTCATTTGACAGTTTTTCAAGTACGACATGGACCCATAATAGGATGTTTGCAAGTATTCAATTTGTCATATATGCTTACCATGAACTACATTAACTGATGTCGTCAAATATGTTTGTTTTACGTAATAAAACTGTTTTCCTCGTGGACTCAAATAAGATGGACTTATCAAGTTGATCATTGAGATATTCACTTGTTGGTTATACTTACCACGCATTCGCATATCAAATAATTAAAGCACGATTATTACTAATGAATGAGAACCAGAACACTCAAGTCATGGACAGGGATTATGAACATTCTTTATTAGCTCAATATTCAACGGCCTAAAACAACCTCCATGATACTTTGATCACAGACCTACAATGCTAACCGGATCGTCTGTATCAATCGTGTCATCATTTAGTTTATTTCTGCGCTTTTACAATTTTTAAAATAACAAAATCACATGACCATATTAATTTTTTTCGACTAAAAAGCTCATAATTTGCAACGAAAATATAAAATGGCGCTAGCCATATTTATTCTTCAAAAATGAAAATAGCTGCTTTAGCATAATTCTTCTTCTTCTTTGATCCATAACCGCCAACCGTCAAAGCAGTCAGCAGCCATCACGCCTGGTGGCGTCTTGTAGGGCAGCAACAAATTGATTCCACTTTGCTCGGTCGGCGGCCATCCTTCGTACAGTGCCCCAACTGTGGTTCATTCTTTGCATCTCAGCTTCCACAGTTCTCCGCCAAGTTGTTTTTGGTCGGCCTCTCTTTCGCTTTCCCTCGGGGGTCAATAGCATAGCTGTTCTTGCGATGGTATCAGGGTCCAATTTAGCATAATTGGCAGTTTTAAATACCCATGGACTTTTAGTGTCAATCATGAATATGAAAAACTCCGAAAGTTGTCAAGAACTTATATTATGAGTGTCATGTGAGATGGTGCACAAAAATACTTATATTTAATAACTTGACACTACTGATACAGTTCCATGACATTTATTTATAGTGTTCCACAAGTCCTGAGTACCACTCACATTGGCAAGCACACTAACATAATACTCAGGCTAACATTGCCTGTAGGAAATAACTCTTAACTACAATATTATGGACTGGCTTCACTGACATACAAAGACAGTACACAAAATATTCCTATGTGCGGCATACGTCCCTCGCACCAAAACATTCACCATCCAGGTGTGAATCATTTATCACAAGTGACTGGCGGCATGAAACATCACCATATAGATTCTCTAAGAATCGCTCTCAGGCGGGAACCAGACAACGCCTGTGTTTACTCCAACATAGCCACAAGGCAGGCAATACACAACACCTTACTCCACAGTAGCTCCAAGCTGGGACTAACTCATCGCCTTAACATGTTCTCCACAAACACTACCAAAGTTCCTCCAGGAACACTCCTAGGCAGGAAGACATCGCCTACAATACAACAGATAAGATCTATACCACAATCACCATATCCATCACAGTTGTGGTTTCCCACTGTCACAAAATACGAGCACACAGCTTGACCACAAATCACAGACTCTCTCTAGCCACAATCAGGTACCCTCTCTCAGTCACCTAGACTTGTGTACACCAAACACGCTTTCCCCAAGCGCACACACAAGTCACAAAATGCTGACAAGAAGTTAGACATGAGCTCAATCCCTGAGTTAAACTTAAACAAGTGTTGACAACCTCAGTGACGCTTACTTACATTCACTCCATCATTCACCCACATGCAACCGTTCTGTGACAATAGTTATTAATTATTTAACAATAATAACTCACTGGATGATCGTAATAATGATCTATCCACCAAAGAAAAATCAGAATGTTTTTAATGAAATTGAATTAAAACTTCAAAGAGAAGTATATGTAACTTCAAAAAAACATCCCAGGACTCTGATCGGGTTAAAATGCAAATTTGCCTTGCTTTCGAGATTTTTTCCAGTTTCATAATTATCATTCAAATGTACATTTCTTGTGCAGATTCTACAAGTTTTAGTAAAATCAAGTAATTTGTAGTATCCATTTTCTTCTGCTTATATGCTAGGGTGACCATATTGTTCAACACAAAAAGGAGGACAAATGCCATTTTTTGGTCACAAAAAGGAGGACAAGGAAGGGCAATATTTTTAAAAAGTAGGACACCTTTATTCAATAACTACAAGACGCTGAAACATATTTTTTTTATCATTCAAACAGTAAGCTAATATAATCACATTGGTTTCGTGCCTACTTATATTTTTCTGATGATAAAATCTTCTTCAACAAAGTTGGGCTACGTAAATATGCATAGAAATTCGAGCACGAAAGCTCCTTGAAATTGTACTGCACAAGTATAAAGTGCCTTTAATGAATTCTACACTCAAAATGTTCATTTCTTTTGTCCATCGACCGTGCATAAGTGAAAAAAGTCTCTCAACATTGGTGTTGTTCCCAGGAATTGCAAAAATAAATTGTGCAAGTCTTAAGAATTTTGAAAGCAATTCGACATTTCTCGATTGTTCAAAATATTTAGTCCATTTCTTGTGCTTTTCTGTTTCTCTGTTTTTAAAAAAAAAATCAGCTTCACCTTTATTTGCTACCAATAAAAAATGTGCAGCCTCTGCATACAAGACACTCTGCTTCATACACTTGTCGACCACTGGAAAAGCACTGAAATATTTTTTCAATTCATCAATGAACACACACTTCCGTTTTGGCATTTTGAGCATGTATCTGTAATACAAATATAATATAATGCTATTAATCAATGGTACATTCCATGTTAAAGTTAAAATTATTTGTAAAATGCAACAGACGAGGTTTTATTTTTAACAAACCCATTACTATACTACTCGTGTATTATTTCATAATAAACTAATTGCAATAAATATAAAAGCAGTACAAACTAAGGTTAATATTATTTGTAATTTGCAATAGAAAATGAAGTTATAAGTGACTAAATCCAGCCCCAAGTTCTTATTCATGCCGTTTTGTCTGTTATATTTTCCCCTAACAAATGACAATAAACCTAAACAGCGTTTAACCTGGGTTAAATATATGATAGTAATCTATTATAAACTATCGAGCAACATGACAACTTACGGTAGTGTTGTTGGCAGTTTGTCCGATCCGTCGATTTTGCGGAGATAAAAATTCTTAATTCTGTTCTCGGAAATTGGATTCCAATGAAGATTTTTCAAAAATGGTGTCTATCACATGAGTAATTTAGCCAATCACACAAAAGCCGGATATTTCAACATTTTAAAAAAATCCGGCCGGACGCTCAGTTTATGCACGAAAAGCCGGGCAAATCCAGACGTCTGGTCACCATATTATATGCAGCCGTAAATAATAAATTATGCTCAATGCGACATAATTGTTAAAATAATCAGTAACCTGCCGGCTGCAGTCAGCATTAATGCAGAATAATGAAAGAAAAACACCTCGCAAATTCCGCATCGAATGAAAAATAGGCAACTTGATTACATTGGCCGATTTTTTTTATTCACGTGGCCTATCATCTCGCCAAATCTAACGACACAAATATCAGCTTAGGCAGTGGTCCTCAACCTTTTTTGCACCGTGGACACATTTTAGATTTATAAATAGGGTGGCAGGCACCAACCAAATATGCCGACTTAACTTATTTTAACAAAACAATTACAACAAAATATACAGAATACTTATATACGGCTGAGTAACCACCTTCAATTAAATAAGAAATATTCAGGGTTACTGCATGTCACTTCCCAACTTGTATAGTTAAATGTATGTTCCAGTGAGCAAACATTCATCCAGATGAGCATCAGTGAGCTGTGACCTGTACTCAGATTTGACAATGTTAATTGTTAAAAATATAGATTCGCAAAGATATGTGGAGCCAAAATATAAGCATGGGTATTTTTCAATAATGCTCATATTGTTTGAGTAGCAGCTCTTGAACTGAACTTTCTGTATCTGTCGGCAAAGTTTTATTTTTACTTTCCTGGGATCACTAACTGCCAAAGCTGAGAAGTTTTGTCGAGGATAAAGCTATAATTTCTCATTGTAGATTTTGTTTTTCATCCACAAGTCTTTCGTGGGCACACAGATAAGCCTTGGCAGGCACTGCGTTCAGTAACCCTGTGCTAAGGTGTGGCGCAAGATGATCTATTTAAATATATCAGTAAATTTAATAATTAGGCAAAAAATCTGTAAAGAAATTACGTACAGGGCATTCAAATCTGAAAACGAGAATTACTGGTACAGATTATGGGTAACCCATAAGTACTTGGCATGTATGAGAACCCAGCATTGCACACTAAGCTTGGAGGAGTCGAGCCCCAGACATAACTCTGGCTTTTACTTGGTTGCCTGCATGCAGGAGGATCTCACTATGGACCTCATGATAGGTGGGGGGATTGGCTCTGTGTAGGACATGATGATTCCTTGCGAGAGCCCAGAACCAGAGTACAGTATTTTAGCTCTGCATATTTAAAGAGCCTCTTGGATGGTGGGGAATGCACGGTATGCCAAACACTTCTTCCTTCTAGCTTGGGACCAGATGTGATGATCCTTAAAATGCAAGTCAAGCTGGAGAAACTGGAGCTCAGGACTTAAATTCATCACATTTCGGAATTTCAGAAAAGCCTAGATCTACAGTGTAGATAATACCAAGGACTCTTCAACTTGGTATTGCTGCAAAAGAGCGGAAACCCCAGCAGCCCTAGTTAAACAACAACAAAATATCACAATAATAAAAACAGATATATATCTCAATGCTTCAGCATAAAGCATTGGTAACAGAAGCCATGCTGACAGTATATGAGGCCAAAAGTGAAGAAAATTGACACAACTAAAAAAATGTAATTATACATTAGGGCTTCAATGTTTCTTCTCTTTATTTTTCCATAATGGGGCCTTCTATTCCTTTGGGTTTCTTTAGTTGATCTTTTCACACAAAATTGTGAAGTAGGACATGTTTCTTCCTAAACAAGGATAGGCATCAGAGCTGAAACTTTAAAGTTAAACACCTCAGGTTACTTCCAAAATTCATTTCTGAATAAGGGATCTTTATCTGAAGCTGTTGAAACCCAACTATCAAAAATGTTGATTCACAGAATCACACACTGAATCAAACACTGACAACAATTTGTAAATGGCAGCTTTCAAAATCGGCAGGTTTTGATTTCTGAAGAGATACTTCCCAATACAAGCCTGCAAGTGACTGAGCCTCTGCATAAAAATAGCAAAACTTCAAAACTCCAAGATGAGCAAAATGACAAGTTCTTCGGTCAAATTTTCAATTTCAAAATGAAATGGATCAGTAACTGAATGCTGAACTAAAGACATTGAAATCTAAAAATTAGTGACTCAAATTTCTTATCAAGTTCTACAGCCAGAGGATTCCTTTCCATTCAAATCCATTTCTGCCGTGGAGTTTTTCATTACATAATTTCATACAGTACAAAAAGTGAAAAATGTGTTCTGGCAAATTCAGTAAATTTTCAGCATATCTGATTTCAAGAATAATTTTAAAAATTAAACTTTTTATTTGACATTTCTTGTGACTGTGCATCTCAAAATACCAACATGACATTGATTTTGTTCTATTGCCTCACAAATTGAAATTTTCATGCATTAATTGCTGTTACTTTTTGAAACAAAATTCACCATAGTGTCACGAAATGGATTTAAGACTAAAGGCTGTCTACATATAGTGACAAGACATTAGTGAGAAGAAAGACTGAAATGATAGATTCAGATGAAAATGACAGTGCAAATGTGAAAGTGAGACCATTGGCTCCGAGGTTGAGAACCGAAGTTAACTCTTCCTCGCCACTTTGGACGTCTTAATTGCTATGGCCTCGACCACCTCTAACTACCCTAAGGGGATAAGGTTCAATTAAGATTCACATACACCACAATACAGACAACAGATAGCTACTGTACGTAAATGAAATGACTGATTCCAGCTATAATGTCCAAGTTTTATTTACACCTATAAACAAAACTCATATACATGTCAAATACATAAAATTGCAGTGTAAGCACTCCTGAAACAAACAAATTCAGGAAAAATTACAAATGTTGTATCATCAAAACCCAACCCTTCACCCACAAGTTTCACCTGTATGGAGAGAGAAGGTAAGATTAAATGAAATAAACTACACTGCACTGAGTGGGGTCTCAGATGCCGAGCCTCCACTCCAAACTAGCTATTCTAAACTCTAATATAAACTCTAAGTACACAATCAGCTGGATCTACTACGAAGTGTCCACACCAACTCTGCACAGACTTCGTTTCTACACAACCTATCCTGAAAATCTCCTGAACACCGCTACACAGCTAACTGCACCTCTACACTTCAACAGCTGTTCTCTGCTATGATCTTCACAAAAACTATGTCTCAGTTCTGTCTTTCTGGTCTACTACCTGTAGACTACCCTTCAGCAGCTGTCCTCTGCTCTAAAATCTGTGGAGAGGATTTTGACCCTGTTGCTCCCCACAATTCTTGCAATTGACGACTAGGTTTCACCACTGGCTTCTGGAAGAACTACGATTTGGTAGCTGGTTTTGCTGCTACCATTCTGGATTTACCTGCCCGCTCCCTACTCTGGGTTCAGGCCTTCGGCGTTATTATGGCTGGGACGAATCGAAATAAATTTATAACCACGCTGGCAACTTGCCAATTTGCGGGTGTAAGAAGATTGAGCATCAGAGCTCCGGATTTTCCACCAAAATCCCTTGTCACTGGAGAATGTCTTCCCTGCCTTGGGAAAACGTATTTTTTTATTCTTCGTCTGCCTCTGGCGAAGTCTCAAACCCTTCTCTGGTTGAGATGCAAAATCTTGCCGTGGTGAAGGTTATTTGAAACCTTCGCTCCTCCCACTGCCTCGATACCTGCAAATTCGAATTCCCACTGAAGGCGAACCGACTTGTTTCTGGTACGCAGCTGGCAATTACATTTAGAGAGAAAGAGAATTTGAAATACGAGCCTATTTATCATCATCTAACAGCACGCTGACCTCGTGACGTCATATACGCGGCTTCGATTTTAACCCAATGATTGCGAATACCGTTATTTCTCGGCCAATCGGAATTGAAAACAATTCTGATGCAACCGGTTACCACTAGCACATGTGGCGTGCATGTAGACAAAGAAACGGGATTAAGCTCTGATAAAACTCCACCGTTATCTCACTCTGGAAAATGTAAATAATAGAAGGAGAAGAAACATGGAGAAGGATTACCTGTAATCCCTCCTAAAAATAGTGAACAAATTGCAAGGAGAAAAAGACATGGGCCATTTAAAAGACAGAATCTCAGTACTTTCGTCATACATAGCTGTAAATAATCATTCGTCATATGTGGCTATCGGTGATGATGTTGCCAATCCCCTGTTTAACTAAGATCTGCCCCAAATATTTTGCTTACCTTTGTTGTCAGTGAAGTCTTAACTGTATAAATGTTAAGTTTGCCCCAACGCCACGGACATATTTAAAAACACAAACTTTGACAAATTTACTCTGAAGTCCATCCTAGGAGAAAATATGCCACATTTAGATTCTTGTTTAAAAAAAAAGTTACTTTTCAGACAACCTTAGCAGTCTGTTATGGTAAAGATGACGTAATAAACTTTGGAGTTACCTGCTCATGTTATAATTTCTTACAGCTTTCTTCAGAATTTTCCACTCTTTCGATGTTAAGAGAAAGTTTGCCTAGGAAATGAAAAATAAAATGCTCTTAAAATAAAATGCTTTTAAAAAAAAAATAAAGTATCCCGTTCAACCCTTGATGGGTTATAATTAGGACATATGGTGTACTAATTCAAGAAAATAAAGTCAGATTTCCAATATCCAAATATAGTGCCTTCTTCTCCCCTCCACTCAGTCCAAATAGAGTAAATGAAAACCAAATATGTGTGAATGTTTTTGTGTGTGACCTCCCCTTTCCAAGAAACAAACAAACAATTAAAATTGAAAACAAATGAATAAAAACAAAAAAACAAAAAAAACAAACCAAAATGAAGTCTCTCATAACTGCCCTGTTGTTAACAAGGTGAAAATGGGGTGAGAAAGCTTAAGGGTGTCCAAGATTACATCCAATCCACCCAATTATTTGTCATCAGCCATACAAGCACCCATCAGACTACCCCTTTTCCTCACACCATTATTGATCCTTAAATATTAATTTTAGTTCTTGTTATAAACTGTTTTACTATATTGTGCAATTCTCTAGGTCTATCTATTCTCAACACTTAGCTGGCAGGGAGGATAGTGTGAGTCGCTTCCATAGCTAGGCGGGGGTGCCGCAAGGAAGGTCCTGCGTTCGATTCCCGGTAAGCCACTCACTTTTGTTGTTTTTCTGTTGTCTAGTTTTCTACTTCTTTATTATTCACGGTTGCCTGAAAACATACCTTTATGTGTGTGTAATATTTATTTACTATTCTCAACACGTGTTCCATAGTTATGGATGAATTGCATGCCTGTAAATAATCTAATATTGGTTTTCTCTGTTGTTCATACTTCCTTCATTTTAATAGGAAATGCTCTATATTATTTTTTCTAAACACTCTGCACAGTAAGATTCTTCTATTCTAAAACAGCCCATTCCTAGTTGCAGTCTAAGAAGTTTCTTATTTCTAGGAATTTTTAGTTCTCTAGTGTCATGGATTGCCTCCCCTTAGCTCTGCAGTAGTGGTCAAACAGTGGCCAAAACTCAAGAGTAACTAATGTGGGTCTTCAAAGGTGTCTACCTTCGCACAAGATTACTCTTGGCAGAGTTGTAGGTAGAAGGATAATGATGCTTCTACCTCAAGGGAGTATTCACAAGATATTCAGAAAAGCGAGAACAATGCTGCATGCAGCTGAGCAAATGTTAACTCTAGTATCTGCCATCAACTTTTGTAAAGGATAGGTTTTTCTTATAATTTGTTAGCTCGTTCAAGCCCCCAGCTTAGTTAATTCAGCGAAATTCCTCTTATTATTATTGTATAGCTCTAAGTGTATTCAAGAAATTGTTTGAGACTACGGATGTAGTACATTCAAAGTGATTAAATCAACTTAAGATTTGTCTTTATACAAGTAACAAATTTAATAATCAATTATAGTTAACAGTTTAAAAAATGAATAATTCTTTAACAATAATCATCATCAAGTGATGTTATGGAGTATTGGGTAAGAGTTCACTTGGCCGCTTTTATGTTTCTACTTAGCTGCCAATTAGGTTCTGCTCCAGCTGATGTTTGGCTCTTTACAAATAGATGACTGGATCACACTCGTCACTGGTCAAGTTTGAAAGTTATAGCATGTTCTAAGAAGTGTCAGGGAGTAACTATCAAGCTGGTCCAGCGTCTCTAAAACCCATCTGATGATGGTGTCTAGCGTTGACTTCAGGCCACTTATACCCTCACTTGTTCCAGAGATAGTACCCTCAGTTGGTACCACTGACCAGTGTCACAAAAGAAGAGAACAAATACCCTCTTGAGTATTGCATTTTCCTGACACACACTCATGTGCCCCCCTCTTTTCATTCCACCATCCCATCTATCTCAGAACTTTACCTTCGATGAGAATTAATCTTAATCCCATTGAGAGAAAACCTATACTTTTGGTTCTGTATGAGAAACCTGTATAAACCAGTCACCAGCCCTTGCAGTGGTGGTTCATGAAATCATCATTCTATATGCTGAGGTTGCCAGCTTCAAATGACCTGGATATTAATACTCACAGATCAATATATACATATTATTTCACGTGTTAATAATGCAAAATATAGAATTATAAATGTACAACTAACCTCAAAATGTTTTTGGGATCACTGACTGACTTCTGGCTCAGAGAAATAGTTAATGCAACTTGTTGAAAATGCCTCTTACACGTGTTCTGGGGTGTTCTTACTTTACAGTGTTTCAGATTCCTCAGATTCCGGTTTTCCTTGTTAATAATGGTAGAGTTTTCCTGGGCTCTTAAGTCCTCAAGATGCTCAAACAAGTCCGATCCAATAAATAAATTCTGATTCTTTTCTTAACTCTGCCAGGTCTGGTTGTTTCTTAACGAGTTGAATTTCATGGTGCTCTCAACCAACTAAAGTGTCAGGTTATATTCTCCCTTTCGTTTCTGGCACATGTTGTTTACTATTAGACCAGGCTCCAATAAGAAATGTTGTTATGTTTACATCTCGAATGCCGGACAATAGTTACAATCATGCTGTCACAGATATATTTGATGGTGCACTCCAATTGACGTTGAATGAGAATCCAATTGTCGCATAAAGAGTTTTGTATAGTAAGGAAGATGTGTAGAAAGCACATAGACCTTTAGACACCAGTTTTCACAGATGTGAGCTAGTGTTGAGGGAAAGAGTTAACAGAAGGGCACAGGTTGGTGTCAGTGATTCTCTCACCTTTTAGACTACCAACTCTTGTATTTTTCTGGTGACGACTAACTCTTTCTTACTCAAATCTTTTTGAAGATGAACTAGTAGTAACAGGTAATACAAAAGGGTTGAGAATGTTTTTCTGAACAGAACATACAATCTACTAAGTCAAACTCAGAATGATGGTGAGTTACAGAATGTACATAATTACTTTAATTACAGTGGAAAATAAAATCAATGTTGACATATACTTTGAAAAAAGAAATACTAGGAAATGTAGAACTGTCAGTGTCTTTGGTTCAGATAAGAAGTAAGAGGCTATTTTCCTCACTGACAAAAGTTTATTCCTATGGCTATTACTTGGATAAGTGAATTCTGACTTTGGTCTGGGTTTTACGTAGACTTATCTGCTTGGACTTCTCCTGGGCGTCACAGTAGGTAGGGATTACCAACTGGAGAATTTGATTCAGTTGCGCAACAGTCCAAGAGATGACTAGGCTTTCCGTTAACCTGGTTGTGCAGTTGCGTTATGATGTTCAGGTGCTGACGAGGTGTTAACTGCTTAAATCGGTAGACTACTCAGGGTTGCTGACTAGTGATATCACCGCTAGGTTTGAGACGTAAGCACTAGTTCTCTCCATAGCATAGAGCAACTAGGCGGTTTACTCGCAACAATTGACAGCAATCAAAATCCAGAAACTGGCTAAGATTCTGCAACTGGGCGCTCAGGACTTTATCCGCAGCTTAAGAACTAGAACTTGAGTAGCGTTACTCTCAATCACATATACTTGTAGGTAAGAGGTGGTATGAGGCTTCTCTTCTATAAGCTGCGTTGTCTCCCAACGGTTAATCAGCAAGTGATTTTAAAACTCAGCATTTGTTCGCATGAAGTTAAAACATTTCCGTTCCCACGTCCAGAGTTAATTATTTCCCATCTCATGCTAAGACACGTAAAAGATTTATCGACGGTCTCCAGTTGACCACTGAACACGGAAATATGATACTCTGGGAACCACTGTCGTTTCGACTAAGCGAATAAATCGTAAAGACGTCCCTAAAGAAATAACGTCTAATGCCTTTGTAGAAGATAGTATTTGGATAGTATGACAGGACTATTAGTGAAGACTTGAAAAACAGCTAAAGAACAGATCGCAGGTGCAAATATTTTGTAGAGAAAACAGACACAATGTGAAGGATTAGAAAAGTAAGGAATTTTAACATAATCCAGACAAAACCTTTGAGCACTCTGTGACAGATACTCCCCAATTTAAAATAGTTGCAAACTATTCAACAAGAGAAGGTCTTTGTCTAAATTATAAATTCCTTCTGTCACCCAACTTTTCAATTCTCTCGACCTTTGTCCGCTTGCTAACGCTCCGCTTGGCCATGGCTCTACATTTTGAGAATCCCTGAAGTCGTGCTGAGTTTTCAATGAATTTGTAATTCCTACTAAGATAGTTTGTCCGGTCAAAATGCTGTACTCATTCACCTTTTCATACAAAAAAAGTTTCATATGAACTAGTTTGGAGAGTCCACTATCTGTTGTCTGTTCGCCGCGCTTCGTCTGCCATTGTTCCGTGGCCCGCTTGAATGGGCGTGCAAAACATCTTTTGTCACGGTAACAATGAAATCCGCGCTTGTGTCTCTTCCATGAGACATAGGGCCTCGTGTATCTTCTTAACTTTGCTCCTTCGTTTGACCTGCCTAGGCGGTTCATATTCCCATTCTTTCTTTCTGGATTGAAAGATGTCCATGGGCTACGTGAGTTCAATCTAACAAGAGTTAAGTTTTCTAAACCTTCCAAGTTTGCAGACAGCTTGTTCATTAATAAATCACACCAAGATTGAGGGTAACTGGCGTTCATGTATGAACGAAGCAGTTTGGGATGGGTGAAAAACAACTTTATAGCTGTGAGCACAGGGGTTTTAATGCGGGTGTCATTCCCTCCATCCAACTTTCTGTCTATTCGCTGGTTATTCCCATTATCCATACTCTTCTCAACCACATTTGTATCTTGTATCTCAGTCTCGGCTGAATGATTATCAGCCTGGGCTTTTCCTATCACTGTTGTGATTTTATCAAGCAAACTTTGGTTTGGATCTTTCAATGACCCTGACGTATATCCACTCATTTGAAAATATTCATCTCCTTCTGTAAAACTAATCGGCTCCTTGAGATTAGGGAAGCTGTTATAGAATGGCTTCTCAGCAGAAGTATGACCTCTCTCATTTTCATCCGTGTACTGATGCATGAAGGGGTCAGGTTTCGAGCATAAAGTCACAGGTAAAAAAGTTTCCTCCTGAACCTGGTCTACGACCATTGTGTCTCTATGAGTCACATGTTTTATCAGACCTTTGCGTGGTTCCGCGTGTACCATTAAAGGCTGTTTCAGTTCTCCTAGAACTATGTAACTTCCCTTGTCGTTCACTCCGTTAGTGTCAACAATGAGAGGTAACTCTGGGCTACTATTAAGCTCTCTGTCCTTTTGTTGCCCAGATGACATTAATCGCGGGATGGGGCCGTTACTGAAGTTATCTGTCTGCTTAGACAATTCTTTACAGTCTCCATTCCTCCGGTTTTTAGTGTTTTTGTAGTCCTGAGCGCTTTTGTTGTGGTTATGAAATCGGTCTTTGTGTGCTTTCTGAGATTGAGCAAAGGCATGCTGTTGTTCATTAGAGATGTTCGGGGTGTCTTGGAAATTCCTCTTCTGACGTGTTCCTGACAAGAGTGTACTTTTCCTCATACTACCTGCATTTATGTGCGTAGGTACCTTCACAAAGGGGTCATATTTTTCATCACTCTCTATCATTTCCATCTCTGTTCTCGTGAAAAGTTCTGCCTGTTCTAAGACATGTTTCGCAATTAATTTTCTCGAGTAACCACTTTCCTCGCCTTCCAAATAAGAGTCACTTATCCATGTATCTAAACATCTTATAATTTTTATGAAATCGTTCACTTGGTGATCTAGCAAATATTGGAAAAATTTAGCTCTAAGTTCAGCTACTGCGTTCATTTTAGATCGCTGGGTAGGTAGTTCAATTTCTCAGTATACACTGCACTAGTTTCCAGTTATTACTAATAATTCTATGAAGTATTGTAATAATAAACCACTGATTAATTTACAGAAGCTCGAGGTAATACTATTAAGTCTACTGACGTAATGTATCCCTTTATAGATGCTAGTATAATTGATGTTTTAATAATACTTATTTCTGCTGAATTAAGGTATTATTAACTTTAGACAGACGCTACACTTGCTTC
Organism: Oreohelix idahoensis; assembly: GCA_024509875.1. Lineage (NCBI taxonomy): Eukaryota > Metazoa > Mollusca > Gastropoda > Stylommatophora > Oreohelicidae > Oreohelix > Oreohelix idahoensis. The sequence goes on along the minus strand of JAMPIV010015785.1, from coordinate 79,796 downwards.
CGATTATTACTAATAATTCTATGAAGTATTGTAATAATAACCACTAATCAATTTACTGAGGCTCGAGGTAATACTATTAAGTCTACTGACGTAATGTATCCCTTTTCAGGAGACTAGTATAATTGATATTTTTAATAATATACTTATTTCTGCTGAATTAAGATATTATTAACTTGAGCCAGACTCAAGTATAATTTATTTATTTTTTTTTTACCCTGTGTATACTCTTATTTCTTCTGAAGTAAGGTATTACAATTGCAGCCAGTCTTTCACACACAATCATCAACTTGTACACTTAGTTATCTTAAGCCACTAATTAACTTAATGAGCTTAATTAATCTAAGTAACTTAATTAATTAAATAATTAATTAATTCCAGGACCATTCAGATTTCACTTTCCTTATTCTACTGTGTAATTCCACAATTCTGTTCAGAAAATAAAAGAAGTTTCATTGTCTAGGGATATACAATAGATTCTACTCCAAGGTATTGATAGACTACTAGTTAAAGATTCAACAATTCTTCTGCAGATAGGTCACCAAAGGTAAGATTCCGGACTGAGACCCCAGTTTGTCACAGATATATTTGATGGTGCACTCCAATTGACGTTGAATGAGAATCCAATTGTCGCATAAAGAGTTTTGTATAGTAAGGAAGATTTGTAGAAAGCACATAGACCTTTAGACACCAGTTTTCACAGATGTGAGCTAGTGTTGAGGGAAAGAGTTAACAGAAGGGCACAGGTTGGTGTCAGTGATTCTCTCACCTTTTAGACTACCAACTCTTGTATTTTTCTGGCGACGACTAACTCTTTCTTACTCAAATCTTTTTGAAGATGAACTAGTAGTAACAGGTAATACAAAAGGGTTGAGAATGTTTTTCTGAACAGAACATACAATCTACTAAGTCAAACTCAGAATGATGGTGAGTTACAGAATGTACATAATTACTTTAATTACAGTGGAAAATAAAATCAATGTTGACATATACTTTGAAAAAAGAAATACTAGGAAATGTAGAACTGTCAGTGTCTTTGGTTCAGATAAGAAGTAAGAGGCTATTTTCCTCACTGACGAAAGTTTATTCCTATGGCTATTACTTGGATAAGTGAATTCTGACTTTGGTCTGGGTTTTACATAGACTTATCTGCTTGGACTTCTCCTGGGCGTCACAGTAGGTAGGGATTACCAACTGGAGAATTTGATTCAGTTGCGCAACAGTCCAAGAGATGACTAGGCTTTCCGTTAACCTGGTTGTGCAGTTGCGTTATGATGTTCAGGTGCTGACGAGATGTTTAACTGCTTAAATCGGTAGACTACTCAGGGTTGCTGACTAGTGATATCACGGATAGGTTTGAGACGTAAGCACTAGTTCACTCTGTAGCATAGAGCAACTAGGCGGGTTACTCGCAACAATTGACAGCAATCAAAATCCAGAAACTGGCTAAGATTCTGTCTCCAGTTGACCACTGAACACGGAAATATGATACTCTGGGAACCACTGTCGTTTCGACTAAGCGAATAAATCGTAAAGACGTCCCTAAAGAAATAACGTCTAATGCCTTTGTAGAAGATAGTATTTGGATAGTATGACAGGACTATTAGTGAAGACTTGAAAAACAGCTAAAGAACAGATCGCAGGTGCAAATATTTTGTAGAGAAAACAGACACAATGTGAAGGATTAGAAAAGTAAGGAATTTTAACATAATCCAGACAAAACCTTTGAGCACTCTGTGACAGATACTCCCCAATTTAAAATAGTTGCAAACTGTTCAAAGAGAGAAGGTCTTTGTCTAAATTATAAATTCCTTCTGTCACCCAACTTTTCAGTTTTCTCGACCTTTTCCCGCTTGCTAACGCTCCACTTGGCCATGGCTCTACATTTTGAGAATCCCTGAAGTCGTGCTGAGTTTTCAATGAATTCGTAATTCCTTATAAGATAGTTTGTCCGGTCAAAATGCTGTACTCATTCACCTCTTCATACAAAAAAAGTTTCATATGAACTAGTTTGGAGAGTCCACTATCTGTTGTCTGTTCGCCGCGCTTCGTCTGCCATTGTTCCGTGGCCCGCTTGAATGGGCGTGCAAAACATCCTTTGTCACGGTAACAATGAAATCCGTGCTTGTGTCTCTTCCATGAGACATAGGGCCTCGTGTATCTTCTTAACTTTGCTCCTTCGTTTGACCTGCCTAGGCGGTTCATATTCCCATTCTTTCTTTCTGGATTGAAAGATGTCCATGGGCTACGTGAGTTCAATCTAACAAGAGTTAAGTTTTCTAAACCTCCCAAGTTTGCAGACAGTTTGTTCATTAATAAATCACACCAAGATTGAGGGTAACTGGCGTTCATGTATAAACGAAGCAGTTTGGGATGGGTGAAAAACAACTTTATAGCTGTGAGCACAGGGGTTTTAATGCGGGTGTCATTCCCTCCATCCAACTTTCTGTTTATTCGCTGGTTATTCCCATTATCCATACTCTTCTCAACCACATTTGTATCTTGTATCTCAGTCTCGGCTGAATGATTATCAGCCTGGGCTTTTCCTATCACTGTTGTGATTTTATCAAGCAAACTTTGGTTTGGATCTTTCAATGACCCTGACGTATCTCCACTCATTTGAAAATATTCATCTCCTTCTGTAAAACTAATCGTCTCCTTGAGATTAGGGAAGCTGTTATAGAATGGCTTCTCAGCAGAAGTATGACCTCTCTCATTTTCATCCGTGCACTGATGCATGAAGGGGTCAGGTTTCGAGCATAAAGTCACAGGTAAAAAAGTTTCCTCCTGAACCTGGTCTACGACCATTGTGTCTCTATGAGTCACATGTTTTATCAGACCTTTGCGTGGTTCCGCGTGTACCATTAAAGGCTGTTTCAGTTCTCCTAGAACTATGTAACTTCCCTTGTCGTTCACTCCGTTAGTGTCAACAATGAGAGGTAACTCTGGGCTACTTTTAAGCTCTCTGTCCTTTTGTTGCCCAGATGACATTAATCGCGGGATGGGGCCGTTACTGAAATTTTCTGTCTGCTTAGACAATTCTTTACAGTCTCCATTCCTCCGGGTTTTTTCTGTTTTTTGTAGTCCTGAGCGCTTTTGTTGTGGTTATGAAATCGGTCTTTGTGTGCTTTCTGAGATTGAGCAAAGGCATGCTGTTGTTCATTAGAGATGTTCGGGGTGTCTTGGAAATTCCTCTTCTGACGTGTTCCTGACAAGAGTGTACTTTTCCTCATACTACCTGCATTTATGTGCGTAGGTACCTTCACAAAGGGGTCATGACTTATCGAGTTCGATGTCCGCCTCTCTGCTTTGCCTAAACATGTGCTCTGAGTACTTAGTTGCGCTTCCTGTGGAGCAGAGGGTGCTTCCTCTTGAAATAATGGTTCATCTGACCTGGGAGTGGGGCTCTGGGATTCCGTGGCCTCATGACTAACCATGGGTTTCAAATCTCTTGGCGAGTTTTGAGTTTCCAGTGGCGGCGTCTTCAACTTAAGGTAGGGTTGAGCTTCCAGCTGTTCCTTCTCATAAGCTGCTTCACTGCTTATGGCCTCTTCTTTCCACTTAGCTTCCTTCTCGTTCCAGTCGCGAGTCCATTTTTCATCACTCTCTATCATTTCCATCTCTGTTCTCGTGAAAAGTTCTGCCTGTTCTAAGACATGTTTCGCAATTAATTTTCTCGAGTAACCACTTTCCTCGCCTTCCAAATAAGAGTCACTTATCCATGTATCTAAACATCTTATAATTTTTATGAAATCGTTCACTTGGTGATCTAGCAAATATTGGAAAAATTTAGCTCTAAGTTCAGCTACTGCGTTCATTTTAGATCGCTGGGTAGGTAGTTCAATTTCTCAGTATACGCTGCACTAGTTTCCAGTTATTACTAATAATTCTATGAAGTATTGTAATAATAAACCACTGATTAATTTACAGAAGCTCGAGGTAATACTATTAAGTCTACTGACGTAATGTATCCCTTTATAGATGCTAGTATAATTGATGTTTTAATAATACTTATTTCTGCTGAATTAAGGTATTATTAACTTTAGACAGACGCTACACTTGCTTCCGATTATTACTAATAATTCTATGAAGTATTGTAATAATAACCACTAATCAATTTACTGAGGCTCGAGGTAATACTATTAAGTCTACTGACGTAATGTATCCCTTTTCAGGAGACTAGTATAATTGATATTTTTAATAATATACTTATTTCTGCTGAATTAAGATATTATTAACTTGAGCCAGACTCAAGTATAATTTATTTATTTTTTTACCCTGTGTATACTCTTATTTCTTCTGAAGTAAGGTATTACAATTGCAGCCAGTCTTTCACACACAATCATCAACTTGTACACTTAGTTATCTTAAGCCACTAATTAACTTAATGAGCTTAATTAATCTAAGTAACTTAATTAATTAAATAATTAATTAATTCCAGGACCATTCAGATTTCACTTTCCTTATTCTACTGTGTAATTCCACAATTCTGTTCAGAAAATATAAGAAGTTTCGTTGTCTAGGGATATACAATAGATTCTACTCCAAGGTATTGATAGACTACTAGTTAAAGATTCAACAATTCTTCTGCAGATAGGTCACCAAAGGTAAGATTCCGGACTGAGACCCCAGTTTGTCGCAGATATATTTGATGGTGCACTCCAATTGACGTTGAATGAGAATCCAATTGTCGCATAAAGAGTTTTGTATAGTAAGGAAGATTTGTAGAAAGCACATAGACCTTTAGACACCAGTTTTCACAGATGTGAGCTAGTGTTGAGGGAAAGAGTTAACAGAAGGGCACAGGTTGGTGTCAGTGATTCTCTCACCTTTTAGACTACCAACTCTTGTATTTTTCTGGCGACGACTAACTCTTTCTTACTCAAATCTTTTTGAAGATGAACTAGTAGTAACAGGTAATACAAAAGGGTTGAGAATGTTTTTCTGAACAGAACATACAATCTACTAAGTCAAACTCAGAATGATGGTGAGTTACAGAATGTACATAATTACTTTAATTACAGTGGAAAATAAAATCAATGTTGACATATACTTTGAAAAAAGAAATACTAGGAAATGTAGAACTGTCAGTGTCTTTGGTTCAGATAAGAAGTAAGAGGCTATTTTCCTCACTGACGAAAGTTTATTCCTATGGCTATTACTTGGATAAGTGAATTCTGACTTTGGTCTGGGTTTTACATAGACTTATCTGCTTGGACTTCTCCTGGGCGTCACAGTAGGTAGGGATTACCAACTGGAGAATTTGATTCAGTTGCGCAACAGTCCAAGAGATGACTAGGCTTTCCGTTAACCTGGTTGTGCAGTTGCGTTATGATGTTCAGGTGCTGACGAGATGTTGACTGCTTAAATCGGTAGACTACTCAGGGTTGCTGACTAGTGATATCACCACTAGGTTTGAGACGTAAGCACTAGTTCTCTCCGTAGCATAGAGCAACTAGGCGGTTTACTCGCAACAATTGACAGCAATCAAAATCCAGAAACTGGCTAAGATTCTGCAACTGGGCGCTCAGGACTTTATCCGCAGCTTAAGAACTAGAACTTGAGTAGCGTTACTCTCAATCACATATACTTGTAGGTAAGAGGTGGTATGAGGCTTCTCTTCTATAAGCTGCGTTGTCTCCCAACGGTTAATCAGCAAGTGATTTTAAAACTCAGCATTTGTTCGCATGAAGTTAAAACATTTCCGTTCCCACGTCCAGAGTTAATTATTTCCCGTCTCATGCTAAGACACGTAAAAGATTTATAGACGGTCTCCAGTTGACCATTGAACACGGAAATATGATACTCTGGGAACCACTGTCGTTTCGACTAAGCGAATAAATCGTAAAGACGTCCCTAAAGAAATAACGTCTAATGCCTTTGTAGAAGATAGTATTTGGATAGTATGACAGGACTATTAGTGAAGACTTGAAAAACAGCTAAAGAACAGATCGCAGGTGCAAATGTTTTGTAGAGAAAACAGACACAATGTGAAGGATTAGAAAAGTAAGGAATTTTAACATAATCCAGACAAAACCTTTGAGCACTCTGTGACACATGCGTGGTTTGATGCCGTCTATTCAAAAACTTTCCTAATAGGAAAATTCTGCATGTTATTTAAAAGGTCATTTTCCATATGAGGAGTTGTTATATCTGTCGATTCGTGGTAATGATTGCACTTCAACTCCCTACATCATCACAAATAATGTTCTTGTAACACTTCTGTCCGGAAGTTATTACAACATTCCGTCTTTCAGGTGCATGTCTGTAATATGTCCACAAACGGGTAATTTATCTCCCCGTCCTTGTGCAAACACCGACCCTTGTGTAACCATCTGGGCTGTGACTTTTCAGAACAGTAATTAGGGAATCCCGATCGCCATCTCAGCGCTAAATAAACTTGCTGGGCGTATTTCGTGCTAATCCGGCATGGCCAAGGTTTGGTACACAAGAAGTTTACCAACATGACTGTCGGTCTATATTGCATTACCTGTCTACTCTCTAAGCAGGGATGGTCAGGTAAACAGACAAGACAAATTATTACGGAGAAGAAGTGCAAACAATGACTCTATAAAATAACAATACTGCCAGAGAGGAAAAGATAGCGAACCCAATTATGTGACATCTGGATAACTGACACGTTCTTGTTGGAGCCTTGAACAATTTATATGCATGACTGCCCTTCAGACTTCCATCCCACTCTACTGTTCATTCCTCAGTTATTATTCTTTTAATTATGCTGTTGATCTCTGTTTTACTCATCCCACATTTATTTGGTTTCTATTATTTCTACTTTTTTTAAGCTTCTTTACCCGCCTTTTTATTTCCTTCTATGCCATCATGTAAAGGTATCCAAGCTATTAGAACAGAACATCCTCTGGAGCATAGGTAAGTGCCAGTAATATCTCATCCGCTATATCAGGTCTACTGCATTTTCATAAGTTTCGTATAGCTTGAATAGCAGAAAGTGAGTCTGTTAATACTGTCAATTTATGAGGAGGGTTGTTAGAGAAAATTTCTAGAGCTTTCAGAATTGCAACCATTTATGTATTATCTGTTATACTACATACTTTCATGATTTGCCACACGGGAACATAAATTCCTTTCCCCAATTTGGTATCATCTCTTTTAGATCCATCTGTGTACACTGTAATACTGTCCTTTGATATTTGATGAATATATTTCCTGGCTTTGTTTTTGATAGTAGCCATATCAGTTGTTTTATTAATTATGCCTGCCAGGTGGTAGTTTGTATCTGGTTTCTTTGGTTTTCATATAGTAAAACAATATACAACAAGAACAAAAGCTAATATATAAATGATTAGTGAGGGTATAGTGGGATAGTGAAGATCTAGTGAAGTTCTCGTTATACATACCGTATATACAAGTGTACGTTGAGAAATATTTTTCCCCTTGTTGGACCTTAAAAAAACATACACCTGACTTATATTAGAGTCAAAAAAAAAAGATTTATGAAATCGGTCAGTGTTGCCTCCCGCCATTCACTGGTATCTTTCAGATATAAACTTGCTGCTTCACTAAATGTTTTTATCAAAATATCTTAAGTAATATACGTTTGAACTCCTAATAAGTCATACTTTTCAACTGAAGTACACATTGTTGACTGGCCCCTTTGTTTGCTCTATCAGCAAAACCATTACTTCTTTCACTAGATTCAGTTTCACCAGTATCACTGTCAGTCTAAATTGGGCCCTTATTCAATATCTACATCTGATTTGGCTGCATGGTTAGCATCCTGAACAAATACCAAGTCACTTCTCAGATCCCAAAACAAATATTCTCTATTCATCAAACATTAAATTAAAAACTAACATTTAGAATCAATTTTTTTTTTTTTAAACATTGAAAAGGGTGGTGTGACTTGTCCTGAATGTTAAAAAGTTAGCTTAGTGCCAACAATGCAACAACCATTAAAACTAATAATTACTGATACTGCATCCAGTGCAGAAATCACAAATCCCAAACTAAAGAGAGACAGTGGAGATAGATAGGACAAACCTTCAGTGCTTGAGTATCTTGCGCCCTAGGCAAACAGGTTATTTAGTTCCCCAAAAAAAAACCCAGCTCATTTGACAACCTAAGGATGTTATATATATATATATAAACAATACTCTGGAAAGGCAGAATAATGTAAAATATCTGCACAAAAATGATTATGCAGGCTTAGATGAATAGGATATGATAACACTGAATGGACAGTAGTCAATAAAGGAAAAAACATACTTACATGAAACATATGAAGAGTACTTTAGATGTATCTTAAAAATTTGGAAAATCAGAACTGAAATAACTGGGTTAACTTCAAATAAATCACAAAAAAAGCAAAATCAAAGAAACTCGAAAGCCAAGAATGAGTTCATGTTGTATAAGCAGCATGATTACCTTTTTAGTGAAAGTGTTTCCTTCCCTGTCTAAGATTACATTACTATAAAGAACATTGTCGTCAGAGTTGTGACTTGATGATGATGATGATGATGACAGCACTGTATTAATACTCCCTGCTGTCAGATAGAAGATACATATCATCAGATGGGTATTATTTGTCTGAACAATGTGCTACAAGCAAGTAATTAAAAGGTTACAACATGTTATTAAATTCAATGTTTAATCAAACTAATTTATATAAAATGAATTTGAACTGTGTATAATCCATTTAACTACAGCAAACACTAATATTTATTGATTCATTATCATTATTATTTTCCTATTTGTTCCTTATGGAGCATGGAGCCACCACTACAGCAGACCCCTCTATAGGAAGCCTGTACCAAAGCATTCTTGTGCTCTTGCAGTGGTGGTTTCTGTAAGAATTTATTCAACATTATAAGGTTGCCAGTCTCATGTACTTCATAATAGTTTCCTCTTATGACAGACACGACAGAGGAAGCAGTAGTCATAGCCTTTTTCTTTCTCTGTCTCCTCAGGGGCCCCTCAGGAACTACATGGTAATTATTGTACTCTTAAAATATTCAGTAAATCTCTTAAAAAAAAAGGTTAAAAGACCATTTTGTGCTACATTTAGTGATCTCAAGAATCAGTTTTTATAAGAGCTGTTAAAAGTTCAAAAAAACTCCATGTGACTTGGTAAACATAACACAATCGGATTTATCTCCTTACATTTTGCAAGACTTAGTATTTCAAGAGTTGGAGATGATCCACTGTCTTGTAGCAGCTGCACAAGTCTGTCATGATCACATTTTCTGAAGGCATATAAGTTATCAAACTTCAGCATTTCATAAATCAGTTAAGTACAGCATAATCGCATACAAAACCATGGCACTAAGATTCATCTGCGGAAGCTCGCGAACTACCTTGACCAGCGCATGTGAGATTTCAGCCAATGTGGAATCCCTAGAACTAAGGAGAGAGAACTCAGTTATCCTAACGGTAGAAAGGTTCTTGTGAGCTGACAAGGATGACCTGCAAATGTTATCAGCAACCACAACTCCAAGTATCAAATTAAAAAGACCTCCATCGCTAGAAGGTACCAAGAGCTTTCAAAGAAGCACTACATACCAGAGACTAGACTGCCTACTCAAGCTGTACCTGACTTACCACACCACATAGAACTAAAAAAACCAACAATATGTACAAACCTTCTGTAACCGGCAAATAAAAGCCTTATTACCTACCCTGCTGAAAACACTTGCCATGGAAACTACCTGTCAATATGAAGAAGATATTATCCATGCTTACACTGATGGATCAGCTTTTAAAGCAGCCATAAATGCTGGATATAGGGCCATAATCATCTCACCCAATACAGAAGAACTCATCAAAATTGAAGGCTCCTGTGGCACCTGGTTCACAAACTACGAAGTCGAAGTAGTCGCCATTCAGAAAATCTTAACTAGAATCTTTGAATCAAATGAAACAGAACCAAATGAAGCTGTCGTATTCTCAGACTTGCAGGCTGCCCTCTTGGCAACAGAAAACTGGAAAACCAACTCAATCAATAATATCCAGAAAGTTCAAGAAATATACCACAAAATTATGAACTTGTATGGAACAGACATCTACATGCAATGGATACCTGGCCACATTGACATCACACTGAATGAAGCAGCTAATAAACTAGCAAAAAAGGGAGCAAATATGCCACAAATTGTCCAACCATTTTAACAATGAAACAAATAATCAAAAACAACTGTAAAGAAGATTTGTTGAACACGTGGGCACAAACTAAAACAGGAAGAAGACTCTTCATATACCTAACAGCCCCAAATAAGGAAGATGCTATCAACTATATCGATCGAAGACATCAAACCAAAATCTTCAGATTTAGAACAGGTCACTCTACACTAAATAGCCTCAGAAACGGAATGTGTTCACAAAATATAGCAAAATGTAGACACTGCCCAAACCCATTGAAGACAGTAGAACACCATCTTCTACGGTGCTCTGCACTCCAGGGAATGAGACAACTCCTCCTACCACACAACTCATCCATAGACAATACACTTTATGGCAGCATAAAACAGCTTATACGAATTGCACAGTACCACATAATGGCATCAAGGTCACCAAGAGCTGACGCTCAATGACAGTGGATCAAAGTCATGTCAAGTACAGCATAACTACATTCTCAGCTGTCATACCTCATTTTTGCTCTCCTTAACAGTGAATGTTATAACTAATAATTTTATTTCCATAAAGTAAGAGGTTAGTTTTGCAAACAGAATGAGATATAATTCATTTAGAGCAATACACTTAAGTATGAAACATGGAAATTGCACTTCCATTAACACAGTATGAAACTAATTATCTTTACAATTTTAAGATGGGTATGTTACTTCAAATTAAATATTTTATTGTTTTCACTGTTTTGTTCACTTATCAAAACAAACAACTGCCTTAACTTATTCTAACCCATGAGCCGTATGGTGCGCTACATTACCCTATAGATCTACCTGCTGGCCGCATAGTATGCTTGCTTGATATGAGTTCCGAATTTGAACAAAAAAATTAGAAAATAAGTGGCCATAGCTTGTAAAATCAATTAAACACTTCCCGTGGACGTGTTTTGAATTGGCAGCGAAGGTAGTATTCTGGTGCTTAATTTTTGCATACTTTTATCAATTAATGACGTCATTAGGCAGCTTGTTTACATGTAGCATAGATCACATACATGACAGTCATAAACTATCAACAAATTAACTGCAATAGATTATTTACAAATGAATTTCAGCTATATCGATAGCGATAATAACCTATTTTTGATTCCAAGAAGAATGTTTGGTACTGGTCTAGAAAGCGGGCCCCAGACTTTTTCCGAGAAACGAAACACAATTTACGAAATGGTAAACGAAATATGTATCGTATGAGGGGGAGATAACCCAACCGTCTTGCCGTTGTTTTGCGGCAGCCGTATAAAATGCAATGTCTATTCTGGAGGCCAGTAAAGTGAAATGTCCTCAAGGATAGCTTCAAATACATTTCTAGTTGTAGGTACTCTCGACCTCCACATAAACTCGGCTAGGTAGGTTTTCAGATGTTGTCTAGCTGTACCTCGATGTTTTTTATTTCTCCACTTAGCGCTGCCCCACATTCTTTCCACTGTTTGCGTGTGTACTCCCGTGTCTGGATCAATAAAATTGTATCTGTGGTTGACTTGAAAATGAGAAAATCCAGATGCCTCGATGTCAGCGCTTCTGTACCCTCTCCATGAGTCAGAATAGATGGTTGAACCTTCCTTGATATGTTCAACTATTGCTTTTAAGAGAGTTGCTGCGCTCCTATCTGGGATTGGCACCAAGAAGACTTCACTTGTTTCGCGACACACTCCTCCAAAAAATCCATTGTTGCGGTAGGATTCTTCCAGTGTTGTTTTTCCGTTTCGAAAATAAACTCTCATCGATTTCAACAATGTGACCCTCACCTCCAATCTGACAATGTTGCACTTTTGAAAGAGAAAAGACGCATACTTCACGTAAGAACGCATTCCATATTCTGCCAGCGGTGTAACAATGAAGTTTCATTTCATGGCCAAGAGTACAAATTCTTTCAGCCGGCAATATGCCACGCGCTTGTAAAAATTTGACAGCGTCATTTTCAGTGCGTGGCAAGATCGATAAATTGAACTCCATGTTGATACAAAGGCGGTCGGATCGTCGAATGGGCGGTTGATACAAAAGTCGGATCGGGAGTTGTTAAATAAAAAGTCGGATTCGCGTTTTCAAAAACCTGAACTTCCAGGGCCCGCTTTCTAGACCAGTACCGAATGTTTAATAAATTTGATATTTTTAAGTAATAAATTAATTAAATTTCGTGGGGTAGGACTGTATAAATGAGATTCCAGTTCGACATTAAATGATTTCAACCAAAAAAAAATTATAAAAATTAGAATAATCATTTGTTTGTGATCAAACTTCTTGGATTTATTTTCAACTGGATATAAGTTTCGATTCCTGGGCTTTTACTGCCAAGGAATTAAGTAAAGTTGAAATGTTTATGTGTAAGTGCACAATTTTTATTAATTACTTTGTTTTTATTTTTTTATGGTTTCCATACTTAGCAAGACATAACAACAATTATTACATTACATAAGAACTCAAAGTTGTTTCACAACATTCTTCAGCCAATTTCCTAAAATTTAATGCATAATATAATATATCTGCCGAATTAATTTACTGACATGCGTCACTGCTTGTTTTTAAAAAATTACTTGTAAAAAAAAATGCCTCCAGTTTGGGGTCTTGGTAAAAATCGGAACAATTGCCTGGGTTAGAATGAGTTAAATTACTTATTATTATCACTAATGAACAAAGATATGCACCTGACATCTATGCCATTAAGCTTTATGATGTAGTCCCCGGGTTGAAGCCCAGCTTTCTCTGCAGCCCCTCCAGGATCAATAGACTCTATGAATGTAGGACTGCTGGACTTAATGACAAATCCAAAACTGCCTGCTTCACGCACTACCTGGATTAATCTTTGAGTGGGAGAAAATAAAAGGTAATTCGCCTTACTAGCAAAAAAGATAAGATAAAACCTACGTTATGGCCACAAAGGTTTCTTCAAGGACAAAAAAATACAAACAGAAAGGAAAGAAAGTGAGAACTGAGTAAAATTAAAAACATGAAAAATAAATACGACTACACCTGATAGTCTGGCATGGATTTATCTTGGGCAAATTTTAAAATCATAATGTAAAAATTCTAACTCTGCCTAGGCCAGTCCCAAGCCCAGCTGAACAAAGGAGGAGGACAGCCTGCATGGAGGCCGTAAGGAGCAGCTCCTCCATCATGCCAAGGCACAACAGGCCAATCACCTGTTTGCCTTAAAACATGATTACAAGAAATGCAAGAGAGAAAACCGGACTGATTCTAAAGGAGATGAACTGGGATGGACTACAGACTACGACTTATGGAACATGGAACACAAGGAGTATAAACAGGAAGGAAGAGGAGCTAGTGGAAGAGATGAGGAAAGCACAACTAGAAATCCTGGAGAAGAGAGATGAAAACAGAGGTGAAAATGATGAAGAGAACGTAGATAGAACTTGAGATGCTGGCACGTGACAGGAGAACTTGGCATGTGTTTGTTAAAGGCCTATGCTCCTTTGGGAGTGGAGGGTTATGACAATGATATGATGGAACTTTGTATCGGAACGCATTATGGTCCTAAAACTAAAAGAAGGAGAAACCATAGTCAACCTTGTCATTGTGTATGGGCCAAATGAAGATGAGCGAGCAGAGGCAAAGAGGAATTCTTCGAGCAAAGTACAGTGGACGACTGCCTGGATGAAATTATCATGCTCAGAGATTTCAATGCCAGAGTTGAAATGACCATGCTAGATGGGGTTGAGTTATCGGAAGATATGGAGAAAATACTCTTAATGACAATGGAAAGCGAGTCTTTAGATTCTGCAATGAGCAAAATCTGATCATTACAAACACAAAGTTCCCACATAAGCGCATACATGCATACACTAGATGTGAACCAACAAAGAATGAGAAATCAGTGATCGACTATGCCATAGTTAGGAAGAGCTCATTCAAGTATGTCCGGGATACTAGAGTCTGGAGGGGGCCAGAGATTAGGTAGTGATCACTACCTGCTAACAATTAAAAGAACAACTGAGAGAGTTGCTCGGCCTAGGAATTGCCCAACATCACACAAGAAGCTATGTAAACAAACCAGAGAAATGAGCATTAAGACCTAAAGGCAGAGAGAGCTAGAAGTTAAGACCAGACATCAGGGGCTTATTGCTACAGCAGTGAGAAACATAGAAGAACAACCCGATGACCTGGAAACTATCTGGCTTCATTCAAGGACATCATAAAGACAGCTGCAGCAAAAGCATGTGGTGAAGTCCAAATTGGGAAGAAGAGAAAGAGGACACTTTGGTGGACAGAGGAAGTTAAAGAGAAAAAAAGAGAGAAGAAAAAGCCATGGAAACAATACTTAGGAGCTAAAAACACAGCAGGAAAAACAGAGAAATATAGAGAATATGAACAGAAGCAAAGAACAAGGTGCTAGCAGCAAAACAGAAGTCCATGGAAGAATTTGGAGAAAAGCTAGAAAAAGATGCTCAAAGGAAGTAATGGAAAGAATATTTCTCAGAACTCCTTGATGGTGAGCAAGGTCAAGCATCAGAAATGATAACCACTGGCACAGAAGAGGAAACCAATGGTGGTGAAGATGGCATAAAGATGGAAGAACTGAAGGCAGCACTGGAGAAAATCAAGATGGGCAAAGCAGCAGGGCATGATGGTATAACACCAGAAATGGTTAAGTACATGGGAGCATCAGGTGACCTATTACTCTTAAGGGTTCTACAGGCAGCGTGGTAGAACAAGACCATACCAAAGGATTGGGAGATTGCCATCATAACACCGATTTTCAAAAAGGGTGACAACCGACAATGTGGAAACCATAGAGGCAAATCCCTTCTCTGTGTCCCTGGTAAAATCTACTCTAGCATCCTGGAGCAGAGACTCAGATGCCTAGCTGAGCCACAAATGGATGAGGTCCAGTGTGGCTTCCAAGCAAACCAAAGTACTCAAGACCTAATATTCACACTCAGACAGCTGAGTGAAAAGGCCCTTGAGTATAAAAGTGAGATCCATCTTTGTTTCTTAGATCTGAAAAAGGCATTTGACAAGGTCCCCTGGAGCAAACTTTGGGACTGTTTGGCAAGGAAGAACATTCCAGCACCTCTGATTCATGATATGCAGAGCTTCTAGAAGTCTTGCAGAAATTATGTAAGGACAGCAAACCATAAGTCAGAAGAGTTCAGGACCACCACTGGTGTAAGACAAGGTGATATCCTGTCACCTTATCTTTTCATACTCCTCATGGATGATGTCATCAAGGCATGTAAGGAGAGGACAAGCAAGTATTCAGTGGGGTACTGGAAGATGAGACAGGTCTATATTTCAGAACTGGCATTTGCTGATGATGTTGGCTAAATCAGAGGCACATCTTCAAGTCTGGAAGGAAGAGCTGGAGAAGAGAGGGATGGTCATCAGCAGCTCTAAATAAAAAACCATGGTGATATCACAAGAGGAAAGAAGGTATCAGATTAAGCTGGGAGAAAGGTCCTGGAGCAGGTCAATCACTTTAAATACCTCGGAGCTGTCATAGTTTGGATAGGGAAGCATCAAAGAAGAGTTGGCTACCTGAAGAGCAGCAGCTGGGAGACTTTTTCAAGCCATAAATCAAGGATTCCTCAGCTAAAGAGAAATTGGTAAGAAGATGAAGATGGCTGTATACCGCTCCACCTATGTCCCAGTCTTGACATATGGATGCGAGTCATGGGCAATGACTAAAACCCACAAAAGCCAGATCCAAACCTCAGAAATGAGGTATCTGAGGATGGTGGTTGAAATAACAAGAAGAGACATGGTCCGCAACCAGATGATACGTCAAGGCCTAAAAACCCAACCCCTGCAGACCCAAGTAGAACAGTCACAACTAAGATGGTTTGGCCATGTCTGCAGAATGGGAGAAGATCGGCTACCACAAAAAGAATGGGAAACTAACAGCCAGGAATCCAGACCTCCAGGACGACCCAGAGTCTGCTGGGAGAACAACATTAGAAAATCTTTGAAGGACCGAGGACTAGAATGGAACCAGGCCAGGAGGAAGACAGCTGATAGGATAGTATGGCGCTTTCTCTTCCAAACCTGCACACCTCACGGTAGAAGAGGAACGACTAAGTAAGTAAGTAATTATACATTTAGACAAAGTAAAATTCAGCTCTGTTTAATAGTATCCAAATGCTTTGCACTGAAAATATCTTGTTTTTTGCCTTCAAGCTTCCTGTAGAGCCCAGACCTTCAATAATGTCATGCCAAGAATTTCATGCCTGTGTCATCTGCTAAAATTCCTGCCATTTCCTCATCCCTCTCATATCTGCCTCCAGCTTTCTCTTCAATAAGTCTCTCAGCATCCATCTATCTCCTTAACCTTGAGGATTCCAAAACAAGGACCACACTGTGATGCCACCAGGCAGTTTCACCAATGTGCACCCCATAAACCACCAACATACCTCTACACATCAGTGATTCTGTCACTCCACTCAAATCCTTCAATTCTTTGCAAACAGACATTCATGAAAATGTATACAAATGCTAGCTACCTGTCACGTAGGGTTTATATTCATTTAATTTCCTACATCTTCTTCCTATTCTTTCACATAAACTCTCTCTTTTAATATCTCTGTACTTTTTTTTCCTGTGTATTTTTCATCCATTCGTTTTGCGAATATTATTCTCATATAATTCGCAAACTTTACCTGTTTTCCCTTCTCATAAACTGAGAATCGCGCTAGGACGATATTACGTAGATGTCAGGGCTGCAGGGCGTCAGAAGGCGTGATAAGTCGGTTCGCTGAACATAGGACGTAGCAAATCGTCTACATTCTCACCGAGCGCGCGAGCTTCTTCTCGGTATTAGTCCCGGTGAGGTGTGATACTTTACATCTGCACCGGTCAGTATCCAGACTTTTGGCTGGAAAATCCCAAACTGACACGGCGCTCACTTGGGCCATGGTCAGCTGTAGTGTGAAAACTGCCCTGAAATGGAGTCAGGCTGTCTGGGATTTGAAACTGACACGCGTACATCGTGGTCAGTAGGTGACAGTTACGACACGCGTTAAGCGGACGTAAATGTTGGGAGTAGGGGAGATAATTTCGCTTGGCGAAATAAGTTTGGGCCCTTTGTCTGATTTTAAGATATTGGCCAAGTTTGAAACTTTAATTTCATTCTCGCTCATAGACTCACAGTAGATAGGTCGCTCGAAAACAGAATAGCTGTTAGCGAAGATCTCAGTTTGTTTCGGCAATTTGTCGAACTTCTAGACTTCCAGAAATATTTTCAGCATTTTTATTCTTAAGTTGTGCGACTACCTGTAATTCTGTGGTTGAGGTAATTAATATGATAGATATATAGATTTTGTGAGTGTTAAAGTGTTAAATCGCTTAATTCATTTTAATCTATTTCTTTAGCGCAGAAGAGAAATAAAGTGGTAGGCTATTATATTTTCTAGGGAAGCATTCAGTGGAAAGCAGACTAAAATTTAAAATTTCTAGCTTATAACGGCAATTGTAGCTATTTATAAATTTAATTTAACTGCTAATACTCAGTCGAGTGTATTTTTCTAAACTAACGTATAAACTCTAGAATCCAGCCTCATGAATGGTGACGGAATACGCACGTGTTCTTAATTTATGAGGATTGCTGATTTTTAAATATAACTTACGTCACGGGAAGTTTAAATGATAAGCAAAGCTCTCTGCTTGCAAGTTTAAATGTAAGTTTTAACCAGTACAGATTCTGTTTATTATATTATATGTGTTATTTTTCCTCCACACAGTGAAAGTTTTGGGGTGACCCTAACTTTACCAGCACCTAGTAGTAGTTTCCATACTTGTGAAGAAATAGACAGTCCTTATTTTGAACCACGTGGGTTTTCTCAAGTAACACTGATCTGACGGTGCAAGTTAGACAGAAATACTAATATCCCTATAACGGGTTTTCAAAGACTGTAATGATAAATACTGGACCTTGGAGCCAGCACTTAATTTCTTCTAGAAACTCTATATAATTTGCTGCCTGGTGGCGTGAATATTAACAATCATTTCCCGACTAGATTATATCTTGTGGACAAATCTGTGGTGTGACTAAAGTGAATCCTATACTGAGGGAAGGCACCGACCTGACATTCATCATTTTTTTAGAAACCTACGCTATTGACACTGTGCTCTGCTAACTCCCGCGCCTGGAATAATTGTTAGGTGACTTAATCAGACATTTGAACAAATTTGCATACCCAAGTAGTCGTTCCCGGAGACTCCAAGTTAAATACGTCTTTTGGAACTGGGGACTTCTTGGCAGAAGACTGCATTTTTTGAGTCTGTGTGAAAATCTAAAATCAATGTGTTCCAAGAGGCAGCAAGCAAAGTCGTGAGTACAAGTATGATAAGCCATGGCGGAATGAATGAGTGTACGCTGGTTTGAGTGATATTTTTCACTATTTTATCTTTGACACCCTGTTGCTGTCCTAATTTTTTTTCAATCTGCATAATTTGTTGCTAAGGCTAGAGTTCTTGTGTTTTTGTCTTAGGTTAAATCAGATTTTTTTCAAACTCTGTGCATATAATTACGAGATAAAACAAAGACAACTCTTAGACTCAAACTCTATGTATCTGTGACTCGGGCGCCATCATCTGTTCTCTTAACGGGGCCGGGCTAAACCTAGAGTTAACACTATAACGGGGCTATCATCCTTGCAACATTTCCTTGATTTTTTATGACTATGTGTATATGTATTTTCCTTGATGTACTTTCTTTGATGTTGTGAGCCGATTTTTCCTGATAATAAAATCGCTCTTGAACTTAATAATCGTGTTTGGTCAGCTCGTTCTAGATAATATATATATCATTGTTATAGTTTTCCCACGTCTGTGTGTTTACCTGTCGTCACGTGTATGTGCGTGCCTGTGAGTGATAGAAATATACGTAATATGTATATTGGTGTAGTCTGTCTGACGCTGTAACAACTGTTGTAGAAGATAGGTGAGAGAGAGAAGAATTCTTTTCGCTTTCAGAGACAGCCACTATATCAAATCTATCATCTCACGTGTGTGGAAATTCTATTACCTTTCACTAACTCTCACTGAGTCTATCACCTATTCAAACCTATTCAGAAGGGACCAAACCTAGTCTTAATTCTCCTATCGGAAATCTACGACAAATGGGGACTCGTTTCCGGTCTTTGAACTTAGAATAGGAAGACGAGTACGACAAACGTGGACTCGTCTATCTGGATTTTGTATTTAAGATTCTTATTCTGTAATAGAGTAAGAGTGTGATGTCTTGTGAGTTGTGTATCTTTTAAAAATAATTACCCCCTAGACTAGCGATCTGTTTACGGGCGTGCTGACCACACAAACTAATAAGTTTTTTTTTTTTTTCCACAGCATCTTTGAATAATATACATTTTGGTTACAGGTTGATTTTGTCGGGATATATGTTAACTGCTGATTGTAATACTAAATGCTGGTAAAGTGGTGAGTGTATAACATTCACTGGGTACTGAGGCAGAACGGCGTTTGAACTAAGTTAAGGAGTGTGTTTCGGACTTTTTGTCCAGATTAATTCCCTCCCTTACCCGATCTGACTTCAGGGGCGAACTTATAGTGGATTTTTAAAAATTAAGGGATTTTTTTTTCTCTTTAATTTTTGCAATATTCTTTTGCTTTTCCACTGTAGCAACTTATTTTTCAGTTGTAATCTTAACTACCATTTAGTTGGCGTAGTCGTGTTTTGCATTAAGTGCTTTATTGCCGATAATAGCAGCGATAGTTAGATTTTACTTTGGAGGAGGTATCCCAGGGTTAAGGATATCATCTTTTGATTTTTGGTAATTTTTTTTCTCGTAAGTGGTAGGAACCAGTGTATCCTTTTTCCTATTTTCTTTCTCCACTAGTCTCAGTCACTGACCTAATATGGCCGAGAGGGCAAAGCTTAGACAACTTCTCAGGGACGAAGCGAGAGAGGAGGGACTGGAAGGAGAAGAAGCGAAAGCTTTTGTCAGAGACGAACTTGAGAGATACGATGCGGAGAGGAAAGCAGCTGAAGCTAAAGAGCAGAAGAAGATGGACGAGGAAATGGAAATCCGCAGGGAGAGAGAAAAAGAGAAGGAGAGACAGCATGAGAAGGAGAGGGAGGAGAGACAGCATGAGAAGGAGAGGGAGGAGAGAGAGGAAAGAGAGAAGGAGAGACAACATGAGTTGGCTCTTAAAGCTCTAGAACTTCGGAGCCGTGGGGCTGCCTCTACCTCCAGCAATGGAGAGTCTTCTCCTCATTCTTCCTTAACTGACCCTGCTAACACTCAATCTCTTCAACTAAATGCTATGTCTTTCACTCTTGAATCTTTTCCTTGTCCAAATGAGAAGATTGACACATGGTTAGAAAAATTTGAGAAAATTGCAACTCTGTACGGGTTAGAGAGGTCGCGTTGGAATATGAAACTTTCCCAGGCCCTAAAAGGTTCTGCTTATGATGTTTATTCTAAGCTGGAAAGTAGCCAACAAGACGACTACGATGTGTTGAAGAAAGCGTTACTGGAGCGCTTTGAAATGAACGCTCGCAAGTTTTTGCAACTGTTTCGCAACAGCCGGAAAGAGAATTCTGAAACTTTTCACCAGTTCTCATCTCGTCTTAAGGGATATCTAACAAAGTGCCTTGAGCTTTCGCAGCTCCCCTCTACCTATGAAGGTCTTGAGGAACTTGTTCTAACTGAACAAATAAAGAACACTTTGTCTGCTGATACCCGGAGATTTCTCGCTGAGCAGGGGGCAGAAAAACTTGAAGACATTTTGGAAAAGTCTGAGCGTTATCACAATGCGCTGGCTGAACTACCGGCCACAAAGCGGAAACCGACAGAGGAGCATTTTCGAAAACATAACCTAGAGCAATCTTCTCAGGCTTCTAACCAAAACAACCACAGAGAAACTGGACCTCAAAACCCCCCTCCTGAAAAATCCAAGTTCTACAAGAACAAGTACCCCAACCACCCCAAACAGTCTGATCAACCCGACCGCCCTACATGGCAGCGTAGCCAGAAAGGACAAGGTGGCAAAGGGAGAACCCCCGAGCACGGGACATATGATCAGACCGAGCACACCGAGCCTAAACGCATCGGATGCTTATTAACAGTCTCGCAAGGCGGAATTATTGACAGTGATTCCCAACCTCTTGGGGATAGACCCTCAACGCGAGGTATTGTTATTTTGAACGGTTCTCAAACTTCTTGCTTATTTGACACGGGGCTTTCTTACGATTGCATTGTTGCCAGAAACCTGGTTAAACCCGGTCAAGAGACAGGAGAGACCGTCAAACTTTGTGGAGTTCGTAAGAGTGATGCACCTACAGCGCTTCCCATCGCATTGGTGGAGATACACTCTGACTTTGTCAGAGGTGTGATCAAAGCGGCTGTTATGGATGACCCATCTACCCAGTCATACTTGGCGGGAGATACGTGTGTATTGGGAAACCGGAAGAGCCGATTGTGGCAGCAGTAACTACAAGAGGGCAAACCAAGAAGGAACGGGAGCCTGCGCCAAATTTGTTACCTATGGAACTTAAAGAAGCGCAATACAAGGACCCTACTTTGGCACCCTGCTTTAGGAAACTGCCCATGGCTAAGGAACCCAAACAGCACGGGGACATTTTTTCTGAGGATGGCGTACTTTATCGGAGAACGGGCAAGCCTGACCAAGGTTACAACCAGCTCCTAGTACCGAAACAGTACAGAAGCCAAATCCTAGAAATGGGGCACTCTCTTCCCTTTAGCGGACATATGGGACAGAACGCCACAAACCAACGTATAACCACTCATTATTGGTGGCCAGGAGTGAATACTGATATTATCAGATATGTCAAATCCTGTGCCCAGTGCCAACGTGTGCCACCCAAGCAACGGGCACCCCCAGTCCACATGGGTGAAATGCCAATAATGGGAACACCATTCGAACGGGTTGTGATCGACATTTTAGGGCCTTTCGAAAGGACTAAAAGAAGGAACAGGTTTATCCTGACCTTAGTCGATACATGCACTTTATGGGCAGAAGCTATCCCGCTAACATGCGCAGATGCCAAGCATGTCGCAGAAGCCCTCGTGCAGATTTTCACTCGGTTGGGATTCCCTCAGCAAGTGTTGACGGATAATGGATCTCCATACCGAAACCTGTTGATGGATGAGATCGTTAAGATCTTGAGGACCCAGCACATCCACACTAAGCCATATACCCCGGCCGGAAATGGGCTCGTGGAACGTGCTAATGGAAACCTCACCATGATGCTAAGTAAGCTGGCACAAGTGAAACCTGAAGATTGGGATCTCTGTATTCCTGCAGCATTATTTGGCTACAGAGAATCTCCTCATACTTCCACAGGATTTCCGCCAGCTACACTCTTATTTGGCAGACCCATTAAGGGCCCGCTTGAAGCCTTACTTCAGTCTCTGACAGACGAGAAGGCGGATGAGACAGTCGTCTCAGCAAGTAAATATGTGTCGGTTTTAAAGGAAAGGTTGAAACTAGGGTGGGACCTAGCAACGACTAACTTTAAGCGAGCTCGCACAAAGCACGCTAACCGATACAGGAAAGTCGCGGAAGAGAGAGAACTGGAAGCAGGAGAGAAAGTTTTGGTGTTACTCCCTACTGAGAACAACCAACTGAAGATCGGATGGCAAGGGCCGTTTACCGTCCTGAAAAAGATTTCTAAGGCTAACTACCAGATCTCTATTGAAGGAAAGGAGAAGGTTTTCCATTTAAATCTCTTAAAGAGATACTTGGAAAAACCAGTGCCAACCTCCGACCATCTCCTGACGATCGCCAAAACTGACGAGGGGAGATGGAGAGGGAAGAAGACAGACACCCCGAAGCTACGGTTATAGGAAATTAAACTCCATAACGTAGACATGGAGTGCTTCCATATCTTAAAGGGGGGAGGCTCTGTCACGTAGGGTTTATATTCATTTAATTTCCTACATCTTCTTCCTATTCTTTCACATAAACTCTCTCTTTTAATATCTCTGTACTTTTTTTTCCTGTGTATTTTTCATCCATTCGTTTTGCGAATATTATTCTCATATAATTCGCAAACTTTACCTGTTTTCCCTTCTCATAAACTGAGAATCGCGCTAGGACGATATTACGTAGATGTCAGGGCTGCAGGGCGTCAGAAGGCGTGATAAGTCGGTTCGCTGAACATAGGACGTAGCAAATCGTCTACATTCTCACCGAGCGCGCGAGCTTCTTCTCGGTATTAGTCCCGGTGAGGTGTGATACTTTACATCTGCACCGGTCAGTATCCAGACTTTTGGCTGGAAAATCCCAAACTGACACGGCGCTCACTTGGGCCATGGTCAGCTGTAGTGTGAAAACTGCCCTGAAATGGAGTCAGGCTGTCTGGGATTTGAAACTGACACGCGTACATCGTGGTCAGTAGGTGACAGTTACGACACGCGTTAAGCGGACGTAAATGTTGGGAGTAGGGGAGATAATTTCGCTTGGCGAAATAAGTTTGGGCCCTTTGTCTGATTTTAAGATATTGGCCAAGGTTGAAACTTTAATTTCATTCTCGCTCATAGACTCACAGTAGATAGGTCGCTCGAAAACAGAATAGCTGTTAGCGAAGATCTCAGTTTGTTTCGGCAATTTGTCGAACTTCTAGACTTCCAGAAATATTTTCAGCATTTTTATTCTTAAGTTGTGCGACTACCTGTAATTCTGTGGTTGAGGTAATTAATATGATAGATATATAGATTTTGTGAGTGTTAAAGTGTTAAATCGCTTAATTCATTTTAATCTATTTCTTTAGCGCAGAAGAGAAATAAAGTGGTAGGCTATTATATTTTCTAGGGAAGCATTCAGTGGAAAGCAGACTAAAAATTAAAATTTCTAGCTTATAACGGCAATTGTAGCTATTTATAAATTTAATTTAACTGCTAATACTCAGTCGAGTGTATTTTTCTAAACTAACGTATAAACTCTAGAATCCAGCCTCATGAATGGTGACGGAATACGCACGTGTTCTTAATTTATGAGGATTGCTGATTTTTAAATATAACTTACGTCACGGGAAGTTTAAATGATAAGCAAAGCTCTCTGCTTGCAAGTTTAAATGTAAGTTTTAACCAGTACAGATTCTGTTTATTATATTATATGTGTTATTTTTTCCTCCACACAGTGAAAGTTTTGGGGTGACCCTAACTTTACCAGCACCTAGTAGTAGTTTCCATACTTGTGAAGAAATAGACAGTCCTTATTTTGAACCACGTGGGTTTTCTCAAGTAACACTGATCTGACGGTGCAAGTTAGACAGAAATACTAATATCCCTATAACAGGTTTTCAAAGACTGTAATGATAAATACTGGACCTTGGAGCCAGCACTTAATTTCTTCTAGAAACTCTATATAATTTGCTGCCTGGTGGCGTGAATATTAACAATCATTTCCCGACTAGATAATATCTTGTGGACAAATCTGTGGTGTGACTAAAGTGAATCCTATACTGAGGGAAGGCACCGACCTGACATTCATCATTTCTAGAAACCTACGCTATTGACACTGTGCTCTGCTAACTCCCGCGCCTGGAATAATTGTTAGGTGACTTAATCAGACATTTGAACAAATTTGCACACCCAAGTAGTCGTTCCCGGAGACTCCGAGTTAAATACGTCTTTTGGAACTGGGGACTTCTTGGCAGAAGACTGCATTTTTTGAGTCTGTGTGAAAATCTAAAATCAATGTGTTCCAAGAGGCAGCAAGCAAAGTCGTGAGTACAAGTATGATAAGCCATGGCGGAATGAATGAGTGTACGCTGGTTTGAGTGATATTTTTCACTATTTTATCTTTGACACCCTGTTGGTGTCCTAATTTTTTTTCAATCTGCATAATTTGTTGCTAAGGCTAGAGTTCTTGTGTTTTTGTCTTAGGTTAAATCAGATTTTTTTCAAACTCTGTGCATATAATTACGAGATAAAACAAAGACAACTCTTAGACTCAAACTCTATGTATCTGTGACTCGGGCGCCATCATCTGTTCTCTTAACGGGGCCGGGCTAAACCTAGAGTTAACACTATAACGGGGCTATCATCCTTGCAACATTTCCTTGATTTTTTTATGACTATGTGTATATGTATTTTCCTTGATGTACTTTCTTTGATGTTGTGAGCCGATTTTTTCCTGATAATAAAATCGCTCTTGAACTTAATAATCGTGTTTGGTCAGCTCGTTCTAGATAATATATATATCATTGTTATAGTTTTCCCACGTCTGTGTGTTTACCTGTCGTCACGTGTATGTGCGTGCCTGTGAGTGATAGAAATATACGTAATATGTATATTGGTGTAGTCTGTCTGACGCTGTAACAACTGTTGTAGAAGATAGGTGAGAGAGAGAAGAATTCTTTTCGCTTTCAGAGACAGCCACTATATCAAACCTATCATCTCACGTGTGTGGAAATTCTATTACCTTTCACTAACTCTCACTGAGTCTATCACCTATTCAAACCTATTCAGAAGGGACCAAACCTAGTCTTAATTCTCCTATCGGAAATCTACGACACTACCATCCCTGCTGCTTTCCATACCCCAGAGGTGTAGAATAGGACTACATTGACATCAGAACTGGAAATTCTCATTCCCTGAGCTGCTTCTAAACTTTCATTAAATCGCACTGAACACACATATGAAGATATAATTAGAAATGAGATTTGGTGAACATATAGAATGTTACTAGTTACTGTTTCTAGGAAAATTCTATAATTGTACAGAAAATACTGACTTGTAGTCACATGACAACAGCAAGTATAATGATTAAAGTGTTGATTATAATGCACATGGTCCTAAATGATAATGAAGACTAAAGATAGTGATGATTACTTTTATGATGACCTTCATGTGCAGGTTTTTTAAAGATAGCTCATAAAAGAGATTCACTTTCAGATAAACCAGTTTTTATGTTGATTAGTGGACGGAGGAACTGGAGAAAAAGGGCTCACAGTATCTTCTGCTCTTTGAGTTAGGGTAGGAAAAGGCAGCGCGGAAGGAAACTGGTCATCCCACCTCTCGATGCTGGACTTACAATGGTGAAGTCTCTAACACTTCACTCACCTACAGCAGTATCTGCTATGGGACTACCTTTACCTTTACTCTATTACATACTGGCATAATTCATAGGTTTTGCTTACACTCTGAAGAGAAGTACATCTGAAGTGGTTAAGAACAATTAATTCTGTGTAAAGAAGCAGTTTAGCTCAGCAGTAATAATGTCTGGATAAATTTGTACATCATCTCACCTAAGTTCAACAGAACGGCTCATATCATTGCAGACAGTTTTAAAAACCACTAAATGGTTAAAATATTAGAATATTTTTCATAGCCCCTGTGCTACAGGATAAAAATACATACTTCCTTTGTCCCAAATGATGTGAAATTCTTGACAACATCCTGCTAGAAGAGTGGCTGCTGACTGGTGTTCCTATACTTCTTTCAAAGTTGATCAAATCATCGAATTGTGGTCTCTGTACAGGTGGTATTAGAAGCCTGTGTGGATTTAAAATATATTTTGAACATGCATTTTTTTTTAACTGCTAAGTTCTTGACTGAAACTTAATTATGTGTGTAAGCAGCAAATGATAGCTATCTTTCCAGGGAGCAGCCCCAAAGAAAATCATTTTATAATATTTAATTTTCTTAACAGACAGGTATAATGAGTTCTAAAAGTAGTTTAAATAAAGCAGTTACTACATATGATCATCATCATCATCATGTGACGTATTCTTTCCAGAACGTTGTCTCCATTACAGCTGCTCTGAACGCATCACGATTCTGGGCAAGTCGACCTGCATCAGCCAAAGACAAGTTCAGACTCTCTGTGATGTCCTGGGTCCACCGTCGTCTAGGTCGACCCCTTCCCCTTTTTCCAGGGGACCATGCCTTCCATCACTGTTTTTTCCAGACTATTATGTCTTTTTATATGACCGAAAAATTTCCCGAACCCCAATTATCCGAACACCCAATTATCCGAACACTTTTTCCAGAAAAAAAAAAATCAGGCGCCACCAGTCACGTTAGACTATATTTCTGAATATTTTGATGCGGCAAGCTTCAAATGTGTGCAAACAATTTGTAGAGGATGGGATGGGCTAATGGTCGGTCGTTTATGTACAGGAAGTCAGTTAGATCATAAAGTCAGTTAATATCTGGTTTACCAATCCAGTGTACGTGTGCGTTCTAGGCAGAACACTGGCTAAACAGACAGTTCAACTTAAAATAATTGTGTCTGCTACTACAGCAGAATAATTTTGGTGTACAAGTATTTCTCTGTGCGATATGGCATCTTCCAGTAGGCCTAAAGCATATAAAAGGAACCGCAATGTTTTGTCAGTTGAAACGAAAACAGAAATTATCAAGAGACTATGAAAAGGTGAAACTGTGTCTTCACTTGCACGGATTTTCAATGTTGGGAAAGCTACCGTCTCTGACATCAAAAGTAACAAGGATAAAATTATGAGTTTTGCATCGAAATTGGATAGTGAAAATGGGTCGAAGAAACGTAAAACCATGAGAAATGCGAAAGATTTGAAATTGGAAGAGGCTTTGTATATATGGTTTGTGCAAAGAAGAAGCAAAGGGGAACCTATCTCTGGCTTTCTATTGTGTGAAAAGGCACTACAGTTCAATAAACAACTTGACGGTCCTCCTGACTTTAAGGCTAGCCAGGGATGGTTAAGAAACTTTAAATCTCGTCATGGCATACGAGAATTGAAGATTCAAGGGGAATCTTTATCTAGCGATGCAACTGCCGCTGAAAATTTTAAAGAAACATTCTTGGCTTTTTTTTTTTTTGGAAAAAGAAGGTTATTCACTCGATGATGTGTATAATGCCGATGATACTGGCTTATACTGGAAATCATTGCCTCAAAAATCACTTGCATCTCAGCGCGAAGCAGCTGCTCCTTGGTTTAAAAAGTGCAAAGAGAGAGTAACAATTTTGATAGCCGCGAATTGCAGTGGAAGTCATCGTTTACCGGTGCTAATGATCGGCAAAGCCCAAAAAACCACGTTGTTTAAAGAATGTGACATGTCTCCCATTGTGCTACAAAGCACAGAAGAGTGCTTGGATGAATAGTGAAATATTTCTTGATTGGTGAAGAGGTCGGGAGAACAAGAAAAGAAAACTGGAAAAGTAATTCTTCTACTGGACAATGCACCATCTCATTCAGAGACGGATACATTGAATGCAGTTGATGCAAATTTTAAAGTAATTTTTCTGCCTCCCAATGTAACAGCACTGATTTAACCAATGGATCAGGGTGTTATAGCAAAGTTTAAAAAGATGTACAAGAAGGAAGTCCTGCGTCGTTTATTGTTGGCTGAAGATGAAGAAAGTGTGGTGGCGTTTTCCAAAAAGCTTAATCTCAAAGACTGCTGCTATATGTTAGCTGATGCTTCGACCACCCTGTCACAAGATAATCTCAACAAGGCTTGGAATAGATTGCTTGGGAAAAAAGGAGGCAATGAAACTACTGCAGTGGACACAAATGATGATTGTATAAATGAAGTTATGGAACTGTTTCAAGCAATGCCCGGATTTTCGGACTGTGACAAAGATGATGCACACTTGTGGCTAGAAGATGATAATGATTCTGGTTTTCAGTTTTTGAATGACGAAGAAATGTTGTCTTTTGTGCAAGAAGAAAACCAAATACATGTAGTGACCGATGATGAAGACTCCTCAGAAGTACATGATGTACTTGTAAATTATGAAGATAACCCAAAACGTCGACCAAGTCCTGAAGAAGCCTTTATAGCACTAGAAACAACGATGGCTTGGTACGAGCAAGAAGATGACAGCTGTCCTACACAGATTCTGCTGTTGAAGAGAATGCGGGACATAGCAGCCAAAAGGAGACTATCCAGTTTGGTGCAAAAGAGGATTCCTCATTATTTTAAATAGTGGGCTACATCTGTGCAAGTACATGTATACGTAAGTTGTGCCTGGTTTTGAATCGTTTGTAATGTTATTTTGAAAATATTTCTCTTTAAAAAAAAAAAAAAAAAAAATACTGTACAAGTAGTACATGCACTGCAGTGTAATGAAAGATTTTGGTGATACAGTGATCTAATACAGTGTGGGTATTATTATTACAGTACAAGTAAATATGTTTTATAGTGTATTTTCCTTGTGATGGTTAATTATTTTTAGAAATATGTGTACATGTACTCGATACATTATGTAATCCAATTATCCGAACTTTTGATTATCCGAACGATGCTCGGTCATGATGTAATCTTTTTTGCAACTGTTTTATTGAGTGTCCAAGTCTCGCAGCCGTATGTTGCTACTGGGAATATACATGCTCTGATCAGTTGTAACTTTGTTTCTTTGCTTGTGCCTTGCCATAGGTTTTTCATCTGTATTAGCTTATGTGAAGCAATTGCAAGTCTTCTTTTAATTTCTACTGCACAGTCGCCAGAGCTGTTAATGATTGATCCTAAGTATTCGAATTCATTGACACTTTCCAGTTCTTCGTCATCAATTTCAATTTCTGGTTTGGTCTTTACTTTGTCTGTTGTCAATACTTTGGTCTTCTTGGTGTTTAGGTATAGATTCTGGGCCTGGCTGTGTTTTTTGGTGGACAGAAGTAATTGTTCAAGTCCTTTTGGGTTGGTCGATAGGAGGACTGTGTCGTCAGCATATCTGATTTCCGGGATCTGGTACCCGCCGATGTTAAATGAGTCAAACTCTGTGTGTTCTTGGTCATCTCTTACGTTTCTCATGATATTCTCGGCATAAATGTTAAACAGGTAAGGGGAAAGGGTACAGCCTTGTCTTATTCCTTTCTGTACTTCAAACCATTCTGATGTTTCCCCCTCTATTCTTACGGCTGCCTGTTGTTCTTGGTACAGCAGTGCGATGAGTTGTATAAGGTGGTTTGGAAATCCCATATGATATCAGTTGCATAATTATATGACTTTCCCATGTAGTTCCTGGGATGGAGACAAAGAAAAGATCAGGACTGTTGCTCTCTCAGGCATGTCCTAAAATGTGACCACATGAAGTTGTGTATGGGGGCTGGCAACCTCATCATGTAAAACAAATTGTAACACAAACTACTTCTGCAAGAGTTTGTGATCTGACATAGGCTTTCTCAAGAGGGGGGCATCTAAAGTGGTGGCTCAGT
Organism: Oreohelix idahoensis; assembly: GCA_024509875.1. NCBI lineage: Eukaryota > Metazoa > Mollusca > Gastropoda > Stylommatophora > Oreohelicidae > Oreohelix > Oreohelix idahoensis. The sequence goes on along the minus strand of JAMPIV010015785.1, from coordinate 49,571 downwards.
GCTTTGTAAAGAGCAAAAAAGGAGATGATAATGCTTATTCGACGATAGCTTGCAAACAGTTTCTAAACTGAAGAAATACAGCAACAGATTATGGCCAGAATTGTGGATAACAGAATAAATGGATGTGAATTTGGTTTACATTATGATATGTCTGCCCCTAATTTTTCTCTTAAACTCCAAACTAAGTACCTCTGTTCTCTTTCTTCCTTTGCTGTTGTTGTCACCAGGATAAAGAATACTTTTCTGTTAGATTTGTAATGTACTGTTTAAGATAAATAAGATATAGTAACACTATACCCTGCAATGCACATCTTAGGAGGTGAATAAGGGAGATTTACTGTTACCGTTTTCAGACAGTGTAGTAATTTTACTGTATTTGTATAATTTCAGACCCCTGCCAAGATGTATTATATGTTATACTATATCCTTTCACCATTTGCCACATGGGAACATAAATTCCTATCCACAGTTTATCATCATCTCCTTTAGATCCATCTGTATACACTGTAATACTGTCTTTTGATATTTGTTGAATAAATTTTCTGGCTTTGTTTTTGATAAATGCCATATTAATTATGTCTGCCAGGAGGTAGTCTGTATCTTGTTTCTTGAGCTCCCATGGTGGTACCACTGGCTTGTATATATTACTGTTATTAATTAATGCATTTAGGGTATCCAAGTGTACTAGTTCCTCCATGCATTTCCAACCTGTCCGGTATCTACAGGTATTCATGAACCTGTTCTGATTTGTTGTTAATTGATACCTAGTAAATGCTGGAAAAGCTGGATGAGTCTTGTCCAACATAATTTTAGTCATGTAATTTAGTCTTAGTTCTTTTCTCCGAAGTTCCAAAGGGAGGACTCCTAAGGCCACTTCCAGAGCACTCTGCGATGTTGATCTGATTGCACCTGCAATTGTACATAATGCTTGGTGCTGAATTCTATCTAATTTAATCTTGTGACTATGTGCTGCAGAGTCATATACTATGCTTCCATAATCAATTTTGCCTCTAACGAAAGATTTATAGACCATGATCATTGTCTTAGTGCTTGCACCCCATCCATGAACTTTCAAATATCTTAGCATGTTAGTCCTCTACAAGACTCTACCAGTCTATCTATGTGTTTGTTCCAGTTCAGTTGTTGGTTTAGAGTCATTCCTAGGTATCGTGTGGTCTGGACTGTACTAATTTGTTGCCACTGTAAAGTCATGTTTGTTATCATAAACTGTTTTTCTTATGTGATTGTAAAATAATAATAATTTTTTTTTTAAATCTGTCTGAAAGTTTGTCTAACCTGTTCTTGTGGGTTAATAAAAATATCTACATAATTTTCTTGTTTACTAACCACTTTGTTTTCATTCCATCATTTCACATCAATTTACTCCATTTAAGCAATGGTACTGATATACTAACTACAAGAATTTAAAATGAACAACAAGGTCACCTTATGTATCTGAGTATATGCCTCTGAGGCTTTGTAATGAGATCATCATTGAGAGCACTGCAAAGTACTGTGATATCCCTGTCCTCAGCATACTGCTTTAGAGCTGCCACAACAGCCATCTTTCTCACATAGTCATTACCAAGAAAACTCTCCAGCTAGAAATGCATTTAAAAAAAAGAGATTATTCAAATGAGATATTTCACATATACATACAAAATGACACCGCAGGCTTCAGCTTCCAGTCATGAAAGGACAGAGTTCTAAAACTGTGTGAATCAGTTAAATGAAAGCCTGTTCTGTAGGGGTCAGAACCAGTCGATCCAGATCTACTGGTAGATCACAGTGGATGATTTGGTAGATCTTTAGGCACATGCTGGGGAAAAAAAACCTTTTTAAACTAGGAAAGTTTTTAAACTAGGATCCCCACCACATTTTGGCACTAGGCATCTTTTCCCATTCCCAGCATTTAACATCGCAGTGCCCCTGGGATCAAAGTTACCTTTTCCGCATTCCCAACAAAAACTCTTGAGCTAGCTACTAATATTTATTCATGAACAGCATGAGACAGGAAGGTTAATATTTCTAATGACAGTAATTTATACTGAGAATGCATAATTCAAATGTATATTAAGTTATTAAACATACCTATTTTATAAGTTGAAACATTGTAATTTTCTCTGTTCAGTGCATCAACTAACTTGCTTAGCTATAACAAGAAATTAGTAATCTTTATCCACTAACATCTAATAATTTTTACAAATAATGTGAGAGTATTTAAATATACAAACATTTTAAATCTTTTTATCCAAGACAGTTTTTATGTTTTCCCTAGACACCACAACGGAAATCAATTTTTTTCCTCAGGTAATGCTTTTAAAATAAGCAGTATTTTGAAAACTTAGCTTTGCAAACTAAGCTTGGGGGAAATCACCTGAGCCCCCAGGCTTAACTTCCACTTTTATCTGCCTGGTTACATGCACAGGGATCTGATATAGAATTGGGGAACTGGCTCTGTGCAGGATGTGACAATTCCTTGGGACAGCCCAGAACCAGAGCATAGAATTTTAGCCCTGTATATCTGGAAAGCCCCCATGGACAGTGGGGGATGCCTCCATTCTGGCATAAAAGATCCTTTGGACGCAAGCAGGATAGGATGGAATGCCCAGGAAAGAAACTGGAGCTCATGACTCCAATTTAACAAGATTCAAAATGGCAGAAAAGCCAAAAAAAAGCCTAGATCTACAATGTAGAGAATGCCAAGGATTCTTCAACTTGAACTGGCTGGAAAAGAGTGACAAGCGCAGCAGCCTTAATTAAACAACAACTAATTAAACATATATGTAAGGAGATATTTCATAATATATAAAATGACTCTAAATAGTCTCAAGAACATTTCAGAGTGTTGTAAACCTCTTACAAAATAAATAAACATAAATAACAGCAGGAGGCTACCATAAAACTGACCTTTGTCAAGGAACAAGATACATAAAAATAACATGAATGGACAAGCAAAGAAACTAGATAAGACTACAGTAGAGGACAAGAATAAATTTAAAAAGAAAGTAACACATTAATGTTTTTGTTTTTTAATTAACTTGATGTTATTTATTTCTTCCTTTTAGTAGGGGATAGTGGCTAGTAGCCTGATTCCTGCTGATCACAAGTAGATGCTAAAGAACAACATTTTCTGAAACTATCAAAACAATTAACACTGTACACATTTAATGAATACCGTTATATTTATAGAAATGTAGACTTATTGTTACAACAGCCAATATATAAAACATTTATTTGATACATAATGACATACTTTGTTGTGAAAATCTTTGCCTTTGTAAAGTTTCAAATCAGGTGATGTGAATCTTGACAAAGCTTTGTCAACCTGTACCATGTTACTAGTCCGAGCGACGGGAATCGTCAGCAAGGTCAATTTGTCTGGTTGCAGTGATAAGATGGTTGCCAGATTGTTCACACCTGTAGTTATATGGCTGTTAGCCTCCAGAATAATATCTCCTACAAAGGAAATATATTTGTGTTTGAACATGACATCACATACAGTACAAACATCATCATTTAATTTTCTGCTTCCTATGGAGCTGAGCCACCGCTACAGGGGGTCCCTGCCAGGAAGCCTGCACTAAGGTAACCATGTGCTCTTGCAGCTGTGGTTTCTTTAGTAATTTGATTTACATGATGAGGTTGTCAGTCCCATGCATATACAAACATAACTGTGCAAAAATAAAACATTCTTAATGTGCATAAACATATAGCTACTCAAGTGTTTTTAATAATGACTTATTTCTTCCGTTCCTTGTGCCAGATATGTCACATTTTCTCAGCTAAATCTCTACACATACCATCAACAGTGCTTGTCACACCTTGACATGCATCAAGACAAAAACACTATCATCGGTTGTATGTGTGAGTATAATTTATAGCACAAGACAGGAAAAAAAGGCAATGTATTAAACACGATATTTTAAAACAAAAAACTGTTTGCCTCATTACTACAAGGCATTCCCCTTTCAAACGTAGACAAGTATCCATCAGTTATACTAGAAGATGATTCTGTATATTGAATATTAGACTTCAAGATCATGCTGGATGTAGACAGTTTCTGTTCATGAATATTAGATTTCCATATAGTACTGGCTACCAGTCTCTGATATAATGAAGATTATGTTTCCAAATAGTGCTGGATGTAGACACTGTCTGTACATGAATATTAGGTTTCCAGATAGTGTTGGAGATTGATAGTGCCTGTACATGAACATTATATTTCCAGATAGTGGTGTGTTCTATGTAGTTCCCAGGGATCTCAGAGAAGATAAAAGAATGATCCACGCACAGTACCTTACTCAGTGAAAATGGGTACCTCACTCTGATCTTGAGTTAGAGAAGGCAACGGCAGCAAGGAAGGGAACAGGTGTCACGCATCAGTCAAACCAGCTGTAAATGGGTACCTCACTCTGATCTTACTCAGCTGAGGAAGGGAACAGGTGTCATGCATCAGTCTAACCAGCTGAAAATGGTACCTCACTCTAACTTGTTCTCTCAGGCATGTTGTAAAAGGTGGCTAATATAAGGCTGTGGATGAGGCTGCTAACCTCAGCATGTAGAACAAACTGCTACAGAAACCACGACTGGAAGAGTTTCTGCTTTGTTGCAGGCTTACTCAAGGGGACCATCTACAGTGTGGCTCCACGCTCCATAAGGAGCAAAAGAAGATGACAATAGTGCTGTATATAAGACAATAGTGCTGTATATAAGACAATATCTGTATATGAATGTTAGATCTCCTGATAGTGCATGAATATTAAATTTCTAGGTGTGCTATATATAGACAGCATATTTTAATGAATATTAGCTTTCCTGGTAGTGCTGGATATAGAAAGCACATAAACATGAATATTAGATTTCCTGTACATGTACATGAATATTATATATTTCAGATAGTGCTGGATATAAACAGTAATTGTACTTGAGTACTAGATTTTCAGACAGTGCTGAATATAGAAAGTGCCTAAATATGAATATTAGATTTTCAGATAGTGCTGGACATAGAAAGTGCCTAAACATGAATATTTGATTTACAGACAGTGCTGGATATAGACAGTGCCTGTACATTGGTCCATGTTTCTTTACCTCTCCAAAAAATGTAAAATTGAATATAGCGTCAGATCCTAGTTCTGCATGTGCTCTAATTCATCCCATTTTAACTTATTTATAGCGCTACCCAACTGACAACCCTGCAGCATAGCCTCCCCTCGTATTCGTTATTCTAAAAAGTGGAAACCAATACTCAATACATTACAAATACTTCAGCCTAACAATATAAATGCATCAGTATTCTTTTACTTTTTTTAACTTAATACAAAATACCATAAAGTGCTTTTTACAGGATTGCCAAAACTAATTAAAATACAGATTATGCCTATAAATTAGTAAATAAAGTGTACAAATGGCTATAGAAATCTGATAGGTGTAATAACACCCTCAAGGTGCTTTAGAAACTGTTAAAACAATTTATCACCAGGACAACAACTACCATATTGTCAAACTTAGGAGATGAACACTGTCATTATCATCATAATTACTCTTCAACTCCCCAAGAAGCATATGCCTTCAACAAATTCATGCCAAGTCCTCCTGTCCTGTGCAATCGCTTAAGATCTTTCCATGCCTTCATTTCTGTCTCCAGCTCTCTTCTCCATGTGCTTTTTTTGGTCTCCCTCTACCTCTCTTACTCTGGGGATTCCAAAATAAAAAAATGACTTGTGATGCTATTAGTATGTTTCCTCAATCTGCATTCTATTCACTGCAAGCATTAAGTCCATTCTCATCTCCTGTCTCACTGGTACCTGTCTGGTTCTTGTCATCAGTCTCACACTAGTGATCTTGTCATGCCATTTAAATCCTTCTATTCTATGCAAACAGCCATTTATGAAAATAAATAACTTTTTGGCTATTGTTCTTGTTGCTAACTTTGGCTCAAAGCCATACAATAGGACTGACATGATATTTGAGTTGAAGAGTCTGATTATTGTGTTGGACATGATTTCTTTTGATTATGGTTATGGGACAGAAGAGCCAAGTCATCTACAAAATCCAGATCATCAAGCTGTTTAGTCAGATTCCACTGGATTCCATTTCTGTTGTGTGATGTCGATGTTTTCATAACTCAATATATTGCTAGTAAGAAAAGAAATGGATACAAGAGGCATCCCTGTCTCACTCCCATTCTAATCCTAAACGGTTCTTTAAGTTGTCCTTCATGAAGAACTCTGCATGTCATGTCTTCATAAGTCTTCCTTATTAAGTTAATGATCTTCATGGGAACTCCATAATGCCTCATCAATTTCCAAAGTGATTCTCTGTCTACACTGTCAAATGCCTTTTCATAGTCCACAAATCCGATGTATAGCGGTGAATTCCATTCCAGACTTTGTTCAACTATTATTCTCAATGTGGCTATCTGGTCTGCACAGGATCTGTTTTGTCGAAAACCTGCTTGTTTATCTCTCAGTTGCTTGTCTATGTACTCTAGATCAGAGGTCACAACAAGTGGGCCTGAAAATACACAGGGAAAAGACAAAGATTATGAGAATAAATGCAGGAAATGATAACAAGGTTGAACTTGAAGGATGTAGAATTATACACATATCTTGGCAGTATTATAGATAGAGTTGGAGGGTCAGACAATGATATCAAAATAAGAATACAAAAAGCAAGAGGAGCTTTCATTGCATTGGGAAACATATGGAGAACAAGAGAAATCAAGTCCAACACGAAAATAAGAATCTTCAACTCAAATGTCAAGTCAGTCCTATTGTATGGCTCTGAGACATGGAGAGCAACAAAAACAAGAACCAAAAAGCTACAGACTTTTATAAATGGGTGCTTGTGTAGAATAGAAGGACTGAAATGGTATGACAAAGTCATAAATGTGGAATTGATGACAAGAACCAGACAAGTGTTGGTGGAACAAGAGTTGAGAAGAAGACGCTGGCAATGGATAGGACACGCATTGAGGAAACCTGTTGATAGCATTACAAGGCAGTCCTTGTTCTGGAATCCACAGGGAAAGAGAGGTACACCAAAAAACACATGTAGAAGAGAACTGGTTACAGAGGTGAAAATGATGAGGAAAACCTTGAAAGAACTTGAGCGGATGACACAGGACAGGAAGACTTGGCATGTGTTTGTTAAAGGCCTATGCTCCACGGGGAGCTAAAGGGTATTGATTGATTGATGATTTCTTTTGATTTCTAAATGCTATGAAACCTAGCCGTGCCTTTTTTATTCTAATTCGCATATCACAGCTGTTCCTCCTACTTTGTTTACATTGCTGCCAAGATACATGTATGATTCTACATCCTGTTTTGGTGTTTGTTCAAGTGTGCAGATTTTCGTCAGGGCTACAGAGTTCGTGCACAGTGCTGAGATCCTCCTTGTGTGATCTAAGGGAAGAAATCAGAGCACTGATGGAGTTTTCCGTGTGCAATGAAGATAGTCCTTAAAACCAAACCAAACCAAATCAAGTGTGCAATCTTGATATCATTTGCTGCATTTATTCTCATAATCTTTGCCTTGTACCTGTGTATTTTCAGACCCAATTGCTATGACCTCTCATCAAGTATTTTCATTTTGTCTTGCATCTGGTTACTGTTGTGGGATATAAAAGCCAAATCATCTGCAAAATCTAGATTGTTAAGCTGTTTAGTCAAAGTCCAATGAATTTCATTTCTGTTGCGATTGTCACTGTTCTCATAACCCAGTTTATAGCCATTGATGCCACACTTCAGTTCACATTTCAAATATTTCTGTAAGCCGTCTTTCATGAAGAATTCTGAATTTCATATCTTCATATGATGAATACTATTAAAAGTCATCAAATTTTTCAAACTTGCTTGTGAACTAAAAATCGACTTTCTTGTTCACTCTCATAAAACCCCACCCATTTCTCTCATAAAGCTGGCGGTCTGTCTCTAGCCTCTCTCATAACCATGCAGATTCTCTATCAAACTGGACTGTTGAAGGCCATGCTGTCAATCTACTCCTATCATGGAGTTGACAGTTTTGGCAGAAACATTCTACTGTTTTCTTGTCATGGGCATGTCTGTCTGTCTGAAGCACATGGAGAAAGAACTGGAGATAGACATGAGAAGGGTAAAGAAGGCATGGAATCACCTTGAGCAGAAGGCAGAGGACATATCTTGGCATGAATTTGTTGAAGGTCTAAACTTCTTGGGAAGCTAAAATATAATGAATGAATGACAAATGAGTGATCTGATATAATTAAGTACAAGGATGTATGCTCACCCACTCTGAGTCCAGACTCATACGCTGGCCCTCCATATTCCACAGACACTATAGTCACTGGTTTCTTATTTGAAATCTTGAACCCATAACCTGAAGGAGGGTGTGATTTAATTACACAGGTCATTAAGCAAGAGACCACCTCTAGTTCAGGAGGCTGGTTTGACCCAGTTTTTTTGGCCAGGGCTCTGACTTGTTCAGCTGTCATGTTAGTAACATCATGGCCATTGACTTCCAAAAGTTGATCTCCTTGTATGAGCCCAGCCTTATGGGCCATGCTGCCTTGTTCAACCAGTATGACATAGCATGGCCCATTCCCATAGATTTCAAAGCCAAATGCACGAGGCCATTTTTTAAGAAAGTGTAGAGGCATGGTGATTTAACAATCTGCCACATGCAGTGGTCAGTAATAAGATATTGCAATGTTCACAATTTAAGCGTGTATTAAATTATTGGTAAGGACTGCAATCTGTAGCAAATGAAAATGTAAAAATAATTAGAGAACTTAATGATGTTCAACTTGTAACAACTGACACTAATTACAGTCCAATGAAAAAAAAGTACACATGATAAACAGCTGACAGATGATGCTGCAAAAAGAATGTCAACCCCTTGGACAATATGTTACCCTCGGTCATGCATGAAGACAATGAGCTGATTCTTTAAATTTTTTAAAATGCGAATGTGCTGTAGTTTTGATAAATTGCTCGTATTCTCCCATAAACAAGGTATGTCTAACACTGAAACTGTGAAAACCTTTTTGTATATACTGTTCTTCAACAATAACAAATCTCTCTAAGAGAAACAGATCACCAGAATGCAATATAAAATTAAATTGTATAAATCTGAAACATGTTGGCAAGTTCAAACAAGTGGACAGGTACTAACATAAGATGGAAGATGCATCACACAGAATAAGAACAGAATAGTCCAGGCAAAAGCAGTATTCCAAAAATGAGAAACATACTATGCAATAAATCACTGTCAATAAAAGTAACAAAAAGGCTCTCCAGTGCTTCTGTGAACCAGTACTTTTTTATGGAAGTAAAGCATAAAAGGTGAATAAATGAATTCTGAGCTAAGAGAAGCCATAGAAAAGTGTTTTCTTTCAAGGATGATGAAAACACCATGGACATCTAAGAAATCTAATATGGGGGTCCTGAGGGAGGTTGGATAAAATAAGCAAATCAGCACAAAGAACATTTGATGACAGCTGGCAAGATAATAAGGAAAAGGGGCAGTGGACGGCAGTCACATACCATACTAAACTGACTTGATAGCACAGTAAGGAACAACATCATCAACACAACTCATTGGCAACAGAAGAGAAATGGGGTTGTGGAGAGACTGCCTTCACCACATAGCACAACATTCGATGGGATCAAGATACACTTTTGAAAAACTGCCTTCTGATTCCATATTTTTCTAGCAAGTTTCAGTTTATGAACACAAACTTAAAAATAATTTACAGTTTACAATAATGAATAATTCACATTTTGATAATACTGAACGAACTAGCAAAAAATCACTACTAGTAAATGTAACTGTGGCATAGTAGGAAACAAACACCAAGCTGTCAAATCCCCACTGATCAATAATGTTGAATAAGTCATGCAATGCCTAGATCAGTGCACTGTAATCAATACCTGAACTAGGCCAACATTTCTCAAATCTGGAGGTTTATTTAGGACATGCAGCAATGCTTAATGAATGCTAGATAAAGTTTAGAGTTCAAAAACTGAAAAATAATTAAATCTATTAAAGCCAAGCCTCAGAAAATAGGCAACATGCAATAGATGTTCACATCGTCAAGAAACTGTGTCACATGTTTTAAATACATACAATTTCATAAGCTTCTTCAAAAGATATAAACATTTATCTGTAGTCAATAATGATTTCAACAGCTGAAAGCAAGCTACACTGCTGTCACTTTTATCATCTTAAATACACATGAATTTATCTTAAATCAAATAATATATAGAGACATTTAACTACGACTAAGGCAAGAAAGCTGAGGCAAATCACAGCAGAGATGAGGAACTACAAATTACATATCCTGGGAATAAGTGAGAGCAGATGGACTGGGATGGGGAGAATAAAAACAGCTACAGGGGAAACAGTACTTTACTCTGGTAGTAGAGAGGATGGTCAGCACAACGAAGGTGTAGCCATTATCCCGAAGAAAGGAATGGAAAGGTCTTTACTGGAATGGAACCCATTAACAACAGACTGATAAGAACAAGACTGAGAGGGAGATTCACCAACACCACAATTATACAATGCTATGCACCAACAAACAACAGCGATGAAGAGATCAAGGACAAGTTCTATCAACAGGTACAAAAGGAAATGGAAACTGCACCCAGGTACGATCTTATTATAGTAATGGTAGACCTCAATGTGAAAGTTGGAACACATAATACTTATAACGAAAGAGTAATGGTGAAATGCGGCAGTGGAACAGTAAATGAGAATGGGGACACATTAATAAGCTTCTGCAGTATTAACAACCTGGTCATTGGAGGAACATTTTTTTCACACAAAGAAGTGCACAAGTTAACGTGGGAATTACCAAATGGACAGGACAGAAACCAGATAGATCACATAATGATCAATGGCAGATGGAGACATGCATTACAAGACGTGAAAGTAAGAAGAGGCGCAGATGTGGGAAGTGATCATCACCTAGTAGTAGCAAGACTGAAGGTGAAACTCAGAGCTGCTGGACCAGTTGCAGTCAAACAGAAAAGATATAACATCACGAAACTTAAGGACCCCCTCACCAGAAAAGCTTTCGTGGTCGACGTAAAGAGACGATATCAGATTGCCAAAAGCCAGGAAAGAACAGAGACCAATGATGTCGACCAGAAATTCAAAGTCATCTCAACAATATACAAGGAAAACTGCGAGTCATGCTTGGGATTCCCGGAAAGAAAGAGCCAAGACTGGATGACACCAGAAATGCTAAACACCATAGCGAAGAGAAAGGAAATGAAAAGAAAAAAACAGAAGCTAAGTCTCCCAGATCACAGGCAATATATAGTGAACATTACAGTCAGCTGGACAAGGAAGAAAAACGTCAAACCTGTGCTAACAAAAGGACATTTCTGGATGACCTTGCAAGACAGGCAGCACTGAGAAATGAACAAAGCGTAGTTTATAAAATAACTAAAACTATCAGTGGAAAACGAGGTGCAAACAACATAACGTTAGTAAGAGACAAGCAAGGAAATCTCATCACAGGGGCAGGAAACAAGATGGACAGAGCACTTCAGAGAAACACTAAATAAAAAACCACCAAAGACTCAGATGAATGTTCCTGAGGCTGAAAGTGACAGACGTAAATACAGACATTCCACGAAAAGAAGAAATCATCACAGCAATCAAAGGGTTAAAAAATGGAAAAGCGCCTGGTCACGACAATCTAAATGCTGAGTTATTCAAGGCAGACCCTGAACTAGCAGCAGAACTATTAGAACCACTATTTGCACAAGTCTGGGAAACTGAGACAACACCAACAGAGTGGAGTAAAGGAATAATTGTCAAATTGCCCAAGAAGGGCGACCTTGCAGACTGCAACAACTGGAGAGGAATTACTCTCCTCTCAGTTCCCAGTAAAATACTAGGCAGGATAATCATCCAGAGAATTTCAAAAGCAGTTGACCATAAACTGAGGAAAGAACAAGCGGGTTTTAGAAAGAACAGAAGATGTGCAGATCATATATTCACCCTCAGGAACATTATAGAGCAGTGCTCAGAATGGCAGAGACAGCTATACATTAACTTTGTTGATTTTGAAAAGGCTTTCGACAGCATACACAAGGACAGCCTATGGAAAATACTGAGGGCTTATGGAATTCCCAGCTGCATTGTTTCCATCATAAAAAGCCTCTATTCTAACTTTACATGCAGTGTTGGATTGAGTAATCTAACTTTCGAAGTGAAAACAGGAGTACGACAGGGATGCCCCTTATCAACATTATTTTTGACAGCCATAGATTGGGTGATGCGCCAGACAACAGAGGGCAGTCCAAGAGGAATTAGATGGACAACGTTTTCTACACTGGAAGACCTGGAATATGCAGATGACATTGCACTACTTGCACTTTCACATCAACACATCCAAGAAAAAAACTGATAGACTGAATAAGTATGGCCAGCAGGTTGGTCTGAACATCAATCTGAAGAAGACAGAGGTCATGACACTAAATGTGGGCAATCCTGAGCCAATAACAATAAGGAACCAGAAGTTAGAACAGACAGACACATTTACTTACCTAGGATGCATAGTAACACCTGACAGCGGAACAAGCAAGGACATTAACAACAGAATGAATAAAGTGAGAACAGCCTTTGCTAGTCTCAACAACATTTGGAAGTCTTCCCAGTACAGCACAAACACCAAATTAAGACTGTATGAGAGCTGTGTACTTTCTGTGCTTCTCTATGGTGCAGAATGCTGGAGAGTAACAGAGAAGGAAATGTCAAAACTGTCCTCCTTCCACACAATCTGCCTAATGAAAATCCTCCTAATCTTTTGGCCGAATACCATCAGCAACCAAGTACTTATTCGGAGTAACCAGGAGGACATGCAAACCATCATAGCTGGCCGACGCTGGAGATGTGTTGGCCACGTCCTCAGAAGGGATCCTGATACAATCACAAGAACAAGTGTGCTATGGACCCCCGAGGGAAAGCGAAAGAGAGGCCGACCAAAAACAACTTGGTGGTGAACTGTGCAAGCAGAGATGCAAAGAATGAACCAGAGTTGGGGCACTGTACGAAGGATGGCTGCCGACCGAGCAAAGTGGAATCAATTTGTTGCTGCCCTACAAGACGCCACCAGGCATGATGGCCACTGACTGCTTTGACGGTTGGCGGCCATGGATCAAAGAAGAAGAAATAATATATAGGATGTGTTTTCATTATTATGAAATTTACTTCAGACTACAGAAACAGAATTCAGCAAACTGACAAAAAAGTAATCTAAATTTCACTGATGACCTGGCTCTTCTGTCACTTAACTCTTTAAGTCCTGGAAAACGTTAAATCGGTTTTCGGTTTGGACCCATTTGACCTGATAAACATTATATCGTATTTCGTATCTTTTGCTCCTTTTTAGAGCTGTTTTCCAATTTTAACAACCCAAAAACGTCATTTTCTTAAAGAAAAGTGTCTATTTTCGAATTCTGCTGTGAGAGATACAACGTGTCACTATTAAGTGATCATTTAAAAATGTTTGTAAAGTGCATATTTCATTAGATAACTTAGTCACGCCCACTACTTCTGGCAGACCTTGTAGACTAACTTCAGAGGAAGCTAGAAAGTTATTTGAAGAAATTCTAGATAGTGATATAATAATTCAGATTGTAGTATTTATTCACAGGATAGCGAAGACGACTCAGATTTTCAGCAGGAGCCTGATATTGAGTCCTCGGAAACCGAGGATGATAATGGAAAGTCTGATGTCGATAATGAAGTTATGGATACAGAAGAATGTAATCACTGTAATAAGTTCATATAATATGTCTGAGCCAAAAAGAAAAAGAATCAAGAGGGATGGTAATGTTGATTTTGTTAGCAATACAAACAACACATTGGCATTCAGTGGCAGCTGGAGAAACTAAAGCAAATTTTACTTTCCGCCAGAAAAGACAGAACATAAATCCAGCTCTGTGTAGTTTGCAAACACCTCTTGAATTTTTACAATTTTTCATGGATGATGCTGTTTGTTAGCACTTTAATAACAGCATTAATGCCTAGGCTGCAAAAGTTGTTGAAACAAACAACCCACCTAGAAAGTATTCTTTATTTGCTTCATGGACACCACTCACTTATTATGAATGGGTCAAGTTTACAGCTGTAATGATTGCGATGGGACTGGATCGAAGACCAAATATCAAGGACTACTGGCGCACTGCAGGAAATTGTTATACACCTTGGTACCACAAGATGTTTTCAAGAAACCAATTTCAAGCTATTTATCACAGCATGCTGCATGTTTGTGAACCAGAAGATCAGGAAGCAGCTAAATTTGAGCCATTTGTTGAGATGCTGTTGACCAAATTTCAGAATGCGTTCTATCCGTTTGAAGAGGTTTGTATTGATGAGATGGTTATGAGATGGAAAGATAGGTTTAGGCACAAACAGTTTGATGCAACCAAGCCCCACAAATACCATATCAAAACATTTGGACTGTGTAATTCAGCAGCAGACTATGTTTTCAATTTGAAAATTTATTTTGGAAAAAAAAAATACAGCCTATGATCCTAGTCTAGACCCCAGTTCTGCTCATGCCATGAAAGTGTTCGGCACTCTTTTGAAGCCACTGAGATCAGGACATCATATTTTTGCAGATAGATTTTATTCATCCAAAGCTCTGATTGAATATCTGCTTGCACACAATTAAAATTATACAGGAACCCTGAATGTCAACCGCTTTGGCTTCCCTCCTGAAATATAAAATCTCAAGCTTGGCCATCAAGAGATGAAATGGCTTTTGGACTCAGAAAATACAACATTATGTGTTGCCTGGAAAGATAAAAAAAGCCCTGCATACTTGTTTCAACTAAATCAGCTGTTGCAACGGTTGAGAAGGGCAAGGGTCCAAACAAAGTTATAAAGCCAAAGGTAGTTGATGACTACAATATGAGTATGAATGACTGCGACCGGATGGATCAAATGGTTGGTTACTACAGTATACACAACCGTAAAACCAGAAAGTGGTGGAAGAAGATTTACCACTGAATGATTGAAGTGACACAGGTAAATGCCCACATTCTACACAATTTCTGTCAGGAACATGCGACAAAAAGGAAGCTCACACTTTAAGATTTTAAACAGAGTTTGATTGAGGATATGTCCAAAGAAGCTGCTCAGCTGACACCAGGCGGTGTAATAGATTGTCCACCCAAAAATTCTAAACACTCCATGAAAGGAAATGAAGTGGAACAGATGATTGGAGTGGAATATGATGGAAAGGACACTGTAGCGCCAATGGAATGTGTCGCAGATCAGGTTTTGTGTGTATAGGAAGCACGGGCACACCCTACCTTTCTACAAAAAATTGCTTTGTAGCTCATCATAAGCAAAAATATATATAGGGTCTGCCTAGATATGAATAAGCTTTGTAAATAATATATTCTTTTCTGATATGTTTGATAGAATTTGAAATTTCAATTTTTTTTTAATGCTAGGGACTTTTTTTCTGTAAAATTTTTTACTTAGGATTTCATGATAAAGTAATGTTTATACATAGTGTGAATATATTTGTGAGTGACCTTTTGTGTTTTCCTATGGATTATACCTACTCTTCAGAAGAGGAGCAGCTCCAGCAAGGTAAGAATATATATATTTTTTAAAAATTTACCTACTGTTTCATCTGCTTCTTATTCAGCCTTCATTTTACCCTGCACAACTAATAATTTTTATTGATAGAATTTAATATTATGAACAAGATGCTGTTACTAACAATAATTGTCATATATAATAACCACATCCTTCATGTGTAAATAATATTATAATTCCCCTCTTTCTGATGTATAAACTGAAATTTCCTCTTTTTATAACCATGTGACCTGTTGTTGTAATCTGTGAAATTAACAATTTCCTGAGTGTTTATTAACTAACAATTGATTGTGCTTTGTTAGAATACTTCTATTTGTGACATTTTGAAAGTTTACACATGGATATTACTATATTACTAGGGAACAATTCTAGAAGAATTAGAGTGAATACCTTTGCTCTAATTTTTCATCGACTTATTATTTCAGCCTCCATTTTACCTTGGATAACTAATAATTTTTCAATGAAAGCTTTTATTCTTGCAGCACAAGAGTAATGTATATCCATTTACCTTCATTTTCATATACAACAACAAAGGTATTTATGCATCTGAATATTTAAAAAAATTATTTCCAAACAACAACAATAAAAACACTGGGGTGGCCATTTTTGCTTGGGACTGAACGAGTTAAGAAGCAAGACAAAGCTTGTAATTCAACATGGTCCATCCAGTGACAGGAATACTGAACGAACTGCAGCCTTTTAGCTGTAAATTAGGTGGTTTGATTATTAGGTAACCATATTCATAAGAAACACACAGGCCAACAATTCCACAAGCAGCTTCACTATCAAGAAGAAATTTCATTGGGCACTTATTTACCAACAAGATGATGAGAAATCAGTAGCTGTGGGTCTCAAGGTTGTGAGACTGTAAACTGCCATTGGTTTGAAAGACACTCGACTACTTTGAAATCTTGTGATGGCTTAAGTTCCCATGTGAATCTGATCTTTAGAAAACTGAGTATTTTCAGTGCTTTTGAAGCTGCAGACTGAGGCAATATGACCAATTCATCAACAAGAGTTGCACATGGACTTTAAGTGATGGTATTCAGCACACTGGTTCTCTACATTACATCCAGAGCATGATTCAGCTTGTTAACTGCCTCAAATTTAATTGACTAAAATAATATATCTAGTGATGTTGCTCTTGTTTTCTTCTTGCGTTCTGATTTCATCTGGTTTGCATTTGTTGGAGTAGACTCTTCTATACTCACCGTCTGGTTTGCAGAATCTGTGGTCTTGTAAAGTGCAGAGATTTGAGCTACTTTCTCAAGCAAAGTGCCTAATTGTATTGATGTGCGTGTGTGCATTTTCTATTTATTTATCATTATTAAATATATATTACGAGAACTTCACTATACTTTCGATCTCATGCCATACCCTCTTTTTTCTTTGATCCCTAGCCGCCGACCGTCAAAGCAGTCAGTGGCCATCATGCCTAGTGGCATCTTGTAGGGCAACAACAAATTGATTCCACTTTGCTTGGTCGGCAGCCATCCTTCGTACAGTGCCCCAACTCTGGTTCATTCTTTGCATCTCAGCCTCTACAGTCCTCCGCAAGGTTGTTTTTGGTCGGCCTCTCTTTCGTTTTCCTTCAGGGGTCCAAAGCATAGCTGTTCTCGTGATGGCATCGGGGTCTCTTCTGAGGACATGGCCAACCCAGCTCCAGCGTCTGCCAGCTATGATGGTGTGCATGTCCTCTTGCTTGCTCCAAGTAAGCAGATCTTGGCTGGTGATGGTATTCGGCCAAAAGATTCGGTGAATTTTTCTTAGGCATGTCGTGTGAAAAGAGGACAATTTCGACATTTCCTTGTCTGTAACTCTCCAGCACTCCACACCATAGAGATGCACAGAAAGCACACAGCTCTGATATAATCTTAATTTTGTGCTTGTGCTGTACTGAGAGGACTTCCAGATGTTGTTTAAGCTAAAAAAGGCTGCTCTTGCTTTATTCATTCTGATGTTGATGTCTTTGCCTGCCCCATCGTCTGGTGTTACTATGCATCCTAGGTATGTGAAGGTGTCTGTCTGTACCAGTTGCTGATTCCTTACTGATATGGGCTCAGGGTTGCTCACATTGAGCGTCATGACCTTTGACTTCTTTAAATTGATGTTCAAGCCCACCTGCTGGCTATACTTATTAAGTCTATCCGTTTTTTCCTAAATGTGTTGATGTGAATGTGCTAGTAGTGCAATGTCATCTGCATATTCCAGATCTTCCAATGTAGAAAATGTAGTCCATCTTATTCCTCTTGGACTGCCTTCTGTTGTCTGGCGCATCACCCAGACTATGACTGTTAAAAATAGAGTGGTTGATAAGGGGCATCCCTGTCGTACTCCTGTCTTCACCTCAAAGGTTAGGTTGCTCTGCCCAACACTACACGTAAAGTTGGCATAGAGGCTTTTTATGATTGACACAATGCAGCTTGGAATTCCATAAGCCCTCAGTATTTTCCATAAACTGTCCCTATGTATGCTGTCAAAAGCCTTTTCAAAATCAATGAAATTTATGTACAGCTGTCTTTGCCATTCTGAGCACTGCTCTTTAATGTTCCTGAGAGTGAATATATGATCTACACATCTTCTGTTCTTTCTAAATCCTGCTTGTTCTTTCCTCAGTTTGTGGTCTACTGCTTTTGAAATTCTCTGTATAATTATCCTGCCTAGTATTTTGCTGGGAACTGAGAGAAGAGTGATTCCTCTCCAATTATTGCAGTCTGCAAGATCTCACTTCTTGGGCAATTTGAGAATTATTCCTTTGTTCCACTCTGATGGTGTTGTCCTTGTTTTCCAGACTTGTGCAAATAGTGGTTCTTATAGTTCTGCTGCTAGCTCAGGGTCTTTTTTTAAATAGCTCTGCATTTAAGTTATCATGGCCAGGAGCTTTTCTGTTCTTTAACCCTTTGATTGCTGTGATGATTTCTTCTTTTCGTGGAATATCTGTATTTACATCTAGATCGTTTTCAGCCTCAGGAACTTTCAATTGTGTCTCTGGTGGTTTCTTGTTCAGAGTTTCTCTGAAGTGCTCTGCCCATCTTGTTTCCTGTCCCTCTGCTGTCGTGATGAGATTTCCTTGCTTATCTCTTACTAGTGTAATATTGTTTGCACCTCGTTTTCCGCTGATGAATTTAGTTATTTTGTATACTGTGCTTTGTTCATTTCTCAGTGCTGCCTCTTCTGCCGTTCTTGCAAGATCGTCTAGGAAATTCCTTTTGTTGGCTCGGATTTGGCGTTTAACTTCCTTGTCCAGCTGACTGTACTGTTCGCTATATAGTTGCTTTAACCTGGGGGACTTCGCTTCTGTTTTCTTTCTTTTCATTTCCTTTCTCAGTGTTATGGTGTTTAATGTTTCTGGTGTTATCCAGTCTTGCTTCTTCCTTTCCTGGAATCCCAAGCATGATTTGCTGCTTTCCTTATATATTGTTGAAATGGTGTTGAATTTCTGGTCTATATCATCAGTCAATGTCTTCTCCTGACTTTTGGCAAATTGATATAGTTTCTTTATGTCTGCCGCAAAAGCTTTTCTGGTAAGGGGGTCCTTCAATTTGCTGATGTCAAACCTTTTCTGTGTAGTTACAGTTGGTCCAGCCCTTCTTAGTTTCACTTTCAGTTTTGCTACTACTAAATGGTGGTCACTTCCCACATCTGCACCTCTTCTTACTTTCACATCTTGTAATTCATGTTTCCATCTACCGTTAATCATGATGTGGTCTATCTGGTTTCTGTCCCAACCATTTGGTGATTCCCATGTTAATTTGTGAATTTCTTTATGTGGGAAAAGTGTTCCTCCAATGACCAGGTTGTTAATACTGCAGAAACTTATTAATTTATCCCCGTTTTCGTTTGCTGTTCCGCTGCCGCATTTCCCCATTACTCTTTCATTATATGTATTGTGTGTGCCAACTTTCGCATTGAGGTCTCCCATTACTATAATAAGATCATATCTAGGTGTGTCTTTCATTTCTTTCTGCAATTGTTGATAGAATTCATCCTTGACCTCTTCATCGCTGTCATTCATTGGTGCGTAGCATTGTATTATTGTAATATTGGTGAATCTACCTCTCAATCTTAATAGTCTGTTGTTGATGGGTTTCCATTCCAGTAATGTCCTTTCTATTCCTTTCTGTAGAATAATGGCTACACCTTCACTGTGCTGTCCATCCTCTCGTCCAGAGTAAAGTACTGTTTCTCCTGTTGCTGTTTTAACTTTTCCTGTCCCTGTCCATCTGCTCTCGCTTATCCCTAGAATGTGTAACCTATAGTTTCTCATTTCTGCCATGACCTGTTTTAGTTTACCCATCTCGTTCATTGTCCTGACATTCCAAAATCCTATTCTTGTATCATGTTTTGCGGTCAGGATGTCTGTTATCATGTCAGTGGCTTCCTTTCGGCTTTTACCACTTACAGTCATTCGAGCCTCAGATTCCGGATGTCCATCCCGCAGCAAAGTTTGTTCATTCATTGTTGTTTCCGTAACTTCAATTTTTTTTACATAGACAGGGGTGTCAGCCCTATGCTAAAACCCCCAACCTGGAGGACCAGGGTGTCTGCTTTTGTCTGACCCCTGCACGCGCAAACCTGTCCAGCTTGGTAGAACCTTCCAGGAGTAAAACTCCCGCTGGCATAGCTCTGGGGGTAATCAGGGTACGCAAGCCGCCATACCTCGACAAGGTATTGACACCGATGATGGCAGGCCATACTCTCACTTATCCTTATATATTAATTTTTGTTGTTATATAGGCCTACTGTTTTACTATATTGTGTAGTTCTCTAGACATGTCTATTCTCAAAGCCTGGTCTACAGTTATGTGTGAACTGCATGTCTGAAAATAACTTCGTACATTCAGCAGGAAATGTTCTTTATTATTATCTGATGGAAATTCTGCACCACAAGGGAAACTAATATACAACAGCCCATTCCCATCTTAGTCCAAGTAGTTTCTTACTGCTGGGAATTGTTAGTTCCCTAGATACTTGACACGTTCTTGTTGGAGCTTTGAGCAACTTATATGCATGTCAAAAAGAGAGAAAACAGAACAGAAAAGAAACACCAAACGATTTTCGATCGATAGCAGACGACGAATACGTTTGTCATGTTAAGTTAGTGATAAATAAAAATTACTTCCGGCATAAAAGAAGTTTCCGGTTTCTTTTGAATTGATCAGGGCGATCGAACATGACGTGAAACTGCTGTAACCTTGTTAATTATTACAAGGGTTAGTAAAGAACATTTGATTACTTGATTTCCTACTTTTATTGCAAAGTATTACAATTAACAGCATTTGTGACAGCTTTTATATCTTAGTGTCGCATTTCAGAACCAGCAGTACATTGTTTTTGGGGCCAGCTCTAAAAAAATTATGATGCGACATAATTTGTTCTAGCCTAGGCCTACACAGGGAGCCGCGGTAGCATAGTGGTTAGTGCACTGGCTTTCTAGCGCAGTGGTCTATGGTTCGATCCCCAGATGAGGTGGGAATTTTTTAGGCCACAAACGGCTCCTGGGTTGACCCAGCCCCAAATGGGTACCAGAGCAACTCTGGGAAGGTTAAGGCGGCCGGCGTGATGCCTAGTGTGCCGACGGTCAAGATGATATGGGCCTAACACCATATTCCAAATATGCCTCAATGGGCGTGTAACGGGTTCCTTTACCTAGGCCTACACAATAGCCTAAGGTAATTCTCAAACATTGTGAAGACGAGAAGGGAAGTAGTCAGACTTCTCAAACCTTGCTGTACGTGGAGATATAACTTTGATGATATTACTTGCGTCATACGGGTGCCGCTTTTGTTATAAGTAGGCTACTTAACTTCTTGTCATGTGTGAACTGCATTGAAAACTTATTTCTTCTGTTGTAGGCCTACCTTGTACTATGAACACTGTTTGCTCCTTGTGGAGCAACGACTGGAGCTGGTCCCTTTGCAGGAAATCGACACCAAATGGTTTCTGTAGCACTAGTGTTACATTATGCCCAGCTTCATGCCTCTGTTATGATTGTCACCACAAAATGTGTATTATAGTAGTTGCATGAAGCATTTTACACAATTCTCTTATGTTCATCAATAATGTAGAGACCACAACCAGTCTCATTATAGTAGATTAAGTAAGTGTGTCTTATGCATGATTGCTAATGAGAGTGGCTGTCTCGATGGGCTGTTAGAAAGAATACCGTAATTAGGCCTAGTTGAAATGACGAACAGTGGAAAGTGTTCTTCGATATCATCCTAATGAGTCACCCACATTGTTAGGGTTATGGTTTAGGATGCATAAACCTTACCTTTTATAATGCATCTCTGAATTCTATTTTTAAGGTCGAATCAAACACACGTCCATGGGACCCAAAGATGCAGCAGTAGAGAATGCAGTCAGCGACCCATAGCTTGACTGCTTGCGTCAGGGTCAGTGAACCAGAGCTGACCAAGACCCTACTCCACCTCCACGTGGTGGTCCTGGAAACAGGCTGCATCACTGAAGTCTGGCTGAGATCAAAGAAAGAAGGCGAACCCGGTCCCAAAAAATGCCGTGCTGAAGTCTGATGTGTCGGCCGAAAGGCGCAGATATCGCAGCTCCGGTGTATATAGTCCTGACAAGGACTGGTTAGGTTAGCCCTGACAAGGACTGGTTAGGTTATATGGTTGGTTTCAATCTTCATCAAGCTTTACCCATATAGATCAATGTTAGGTATGTTAGACTCAAATTTCTAAACAAAACCTGAAATAAAATTGATATTATTTACACAAATGTCTCTAGTAAACCTACATACCCTCTAGTATCGATATAAGCACAGATTTAGACTTGGTTTAGTGAAGCAGTCTGCACGGCATACATCTAGGAAAGTATCAGCCTTGGCAGCTCTCTTCTTTTGTTTATCGCTCTGGCCTGTCTTCGTGTTAGTTTGTGTTTTTAAACCTAGCGCTGCTTCTTTATATAGGGCAAGCGCGGGCATATCAGAGAGCTTCCTCGGTTTGGTACAATTTTGTCCTCAAGAATCCATCGTTCCGAGTGCATATGTGCAAATATCCTGACAACTTTTCCTCCATATCACTAAACACGTCAATCCATCCCATTCTTATCTACCTACTTTTATTTTCTTGATTAGGAGCTTCCATTTTATATACTTTTAATCGAAATCAGTTAGGGCATGTATTTACTAGGATTTTTTAAAGTCTATCGTCTTGATAGTCCTAGATGTGAAGACTAAGTAAAACTGTAAATTTATCTAATACTACTTACGTCTTTGCATCTTCCCTCTAGATTTCCATTAATACATATATCGTTTCAAGAATTAACGCACTTTTGATAGTATTATACACTGCATGCGCTTGTAGCTTTAAATTTACTTTCCAGCAGATATGATTCCGATATTGCCATGTTTCAGTTTCTCCATACCCCACTTCCCCTAACAAACCGGATCTGCTTTGGCTAATATTTGCTGCTTTGCGGTAACATTCAACGCAAAAAAAATTCTACGCCGTGTCACACCCTAGTATGCTGCGTTCCATCTTGCTTTCACGAAATGAGGCATGTGTTGACAAATTACGCCACAGATTGATTTACCATTATTTCTTGACCTTTGATGTCGTTGTTTGACATTCAACACTGAACGTTATCTAAAATAGAAGAGACCCTAGCATCGCTTGGCGCAAGATCATAAGAAGACTAGAATAATTATAATAACAATCTAAACATATAAAAACATAAAGCTAGAATTCGAAGAAAATGAATAGTAATGGTAATAATACGTCTTCAAGAACCCGATGAAACATATCAACAATAAGTTCCCAACAGAATCATCTGATGAGAAGTATCATAGTCTAAAGATTGAGGATTAAATTATAATGAAAATAGTGAGGCATTTTTATGTCATTTTGTATGCTGTTTCAGTCATGTCAGTAGGTACCACAAAGTGATTTTTGTTTGCACAGAAACACCAGAGAAAACAATGCAGTTTGGAAGCCCTTGGGAAACCATGAAATTTGGTACTTTATTTTGTAAAATAGGACGACAAATAAAAAAGTTATGGCATTTTTTGCAAAATTGAAAAAGTTACATCACACCAACTTCAGAGCACTGCTGTCTTCTTAAATATAATCTTACAACCTTCTCTGACAAACAGCATACAGTCTGCAATATACTGATCACACAAAGAAAACTATAGGGCTACATCATGAATAATTATCAATATATTTGAGACCGAAAATTGCAAATCTTCAAAACACATTACCGAAATATATAGTTTTTTGCATGAAAGTCAATATTCACATCATATTTCAAAAAGCATACAAGCTTTAAATTTGTACATATTAATCTGCATACTACACAGTTACATCCCAATTTTTTTTCAGAGGATTTGAACATCTGTTCTTGTATAATTTTTTAAAAAGTGTCCAGAGGCCACTGTCGCAGGGGAAGAAAAAAATGTGAAAATGAAGAAAACATTTTTTTTTTAAGATACTGTCCATATTTCATTTAAAAAAATCATTGTAAGCAATAATTAACATCTAAATGCTATTTTTTGTTAAAACAACTGGTTACTAGCATTTAAAAAGACATTTTAAACTGAAGGAGAATGATCATGGCGCACTCTTTTCCTGCGAGAGGGCAATGATGAAGCCTCAAAACCTAAATGCTTCAGAAGTCCAAAATACAATTCTTTGATATTTCCTGATAGTTTAATGTCCTTATCATTCAATATTAATTTTCTGTATCTTAACTGAGCCTTAAGATTTCTAAGGGCATTTCGTTCTTTACAAATGTTATCCACATCCTCCTTTGTGGTGCACAGACCCTCTTGGCTTATGATTGTGTTATATAACTCTAACTTCTTCTCTGCATTTTTAATATCTTTCTCTTTTTTTCTCCTATTGTCAGTTATTTGCTGTTTTAATTTTTTCTTTGACTGCCCTCTCTGACTCTTTACTTCGTTTCTTCCATTCCAGTCTATGTTTTCTTGCCGCAGCAAGCAATTTACAGGTTTTTACAAATCTCTGCTTCTTCAACCACAGCGCTGTTTTGTTGTGTTTCCACATATTTAATGTCGAACTGAGATGAATGGATGCATTTCTTCGCTTGTAAATGTCAAAGTCAAAATCACCAAACATTCTCTCATATCATCATAATACGAGTCATCTGCAACAATAAAATTCCAGAAGTGAATTTTCTTTACATGTATAGAGCATTACATGTAATATACCCCAGACCTAAGGGTCTTTTATATTTGGACATGCGCCCTAATATAACCGACTAGGTTGAACGGGATGCGCCTCGCCAAAACGAGGCAAAAGTTTTACATTAAAAAAAAATTTAAAAATGTACTATTATTATATATATACATGTATTGCATTGAAAAATAGGACTAACCTTAAAACTTGAAAAGGGCACAGCCTGCTTAAATTAAAATGTATATTAATTAATATGAATACATGAGTCTGAACTATTTAAAGTGCATTTTATGAAAGCTGTTTATACATATTTCTTTTCGAGCTAAGACTATCAACTAGTGCCTGCTAGTCCGGACATTTCAGTACACCATCAGCTACTTTAGTTATGGTATTTTCCAGTCTCCTAGCCTTGACTCAATATGTTGGCATTGGGCCTTGCGATATCGCTTTTGAGATCATAGTTCACCCTATTATGTTGCAAAAGAAACCTTTATTCAATTACCAATTAATCAAAACATACATTTTTTAAATTCAAATTGGTAACTTTCTTAGCTTTTCAAGCTCGTGAAAAAATTAGATTGATGTGCGAATGTCTGAAGTGGTGATAACACATTCAATCCACGCTGTTACACCAACTGTGCGATCGTGTTAAATTGCTAAATAATATTAAAACTATTGTAAATTTTACATTTCTTCTTCGTCCTTAAAAGGACGTTGGTTGCGTTGTGTCTGTTTACAGCAAAGCTGTGATATTTGCGCCTTTCGGCCAACACATCCAACTTCATCACAGCATTTTTGGGACCGGTTTAGCCTTCCCTCTTCGATCCCTACCCACTCAGCCAGACTGCAGTGATGCAGCCTGTTTCCAGGACCACCACTTGGAGGTGGAGTAGGGTCTTGGTCAGCTCTGGTTCGCTGACCCTGACGCAAGCAGTCTAGCTATGGGTCGCTAACTGCATTCCTCACTGTTGACGCGTCTTAGGTCCCAATTTTACATTTGAAGTTCAAAACATTGTTAATAAGTGATATACTTACGTATAGTCATCCTCAAATCAGAAGATGTGATAAAGTTTGAACACGAGCCAATAAAAGTGGCGTCCCGATCTTGATAGACATCTGGAGTTATCACGGTCAGTGGAACAGCCTCGCTCTCCATCCTTTGCTAAAATTCTTGGCTGAGCTTGAGCGTTACTGAACTTACTCAAAGTCAATTCTCTCGACCGCCAAATATCAGAAGACTTTGAAATTTCACATGAATAAAGAAAAATGGCTCCCGAATCTTCTCATACCTAGCAAAGAATTATAACACCATTTAAAATGTTAAATTTCATCTTCACTTCGAGATATCGACATCTTCCACTTTGTTTTCTACAGTTTGCAATATATGAAACTAAAGCTACACTTTTCCCCCTAACAATGGTGAAAACAGTATGCAAATTAGTGGAATGGCGGTGGAAAGATCCCCATTTGAATGAAGCGGGTGAGACAAAAACGTTCAGAGTTCGCAGCGCGCCTGGGCAAACTACGCGTAATGTTGCTGTTTATTTTTATTAGTAAAAAAATACTTCAATAGCTTTTATTTTTGGGAATTAATACACTTCAAAAGAGAAGAAGATAAAGAGTATTGTGATATAAATTTTATTGCAATCCGCTTAATAGCAAAGGGACAATGACGACTTAAACTTGACGAATTTCCCTCAGTTTTCTCCACTTTCAACAGCACAAAGCGGGCACTTTGTGGTACCTAATGTCAGGTCAATGTGACTCAGTTTTGAGGTGATTGTTATTGATTTGTAAATTGTACAGTCTGAATAATTCTAAACTGACAATCATTAGTTTATAGGGTTTGGCACTACAAATGTGTTGTTTTGAGGAGTATGTACACCAACATTCATATATCAGCGTTACCAACCAAGGATTTGTTTACATTTGAGTACACACCTTGGACCTAACGTTTATGCTATACGCTGTAGATTATTCCAAATGTTAGTGTTTAATAACTGTTAAGTATTTGTCTCAAGGCGTGCACCTTTTAACTATTTATCCTTGGTTAAATCGGGTTTGACTATAGCATGCAGTATTATATTTTCAACAAATGCTTGATGCAGATAACATGTGTCCGCTAGTCAGCTTTTTAATAGGAGAAGATTACAGATATGAATCAGAAATCAAGAAGAGAGTTGGGAATAGGCAAAGCTACAGTCATCACGATGAGACAGATATTAGCATCCAAACAGATAACTCACAAATTAAAGATGAGAGTTATCATGTTATTTTATATGCTCTTCATTGCTGTTTGGCATAGAGACACTGACAATGAACAAGCATCAGAAGAAAGAATTGAGGTCTTTGAAATATGGATATACAGCAGAATGGAGTACATCTCACAGAAAGAGAATAAAACCAATGAAGTCCTATAAAGGCTGGAAAATAAAAGAGAAATAATGAATATGATTAAATTAGACAAATAAAATATTTGTAAATACCATCTTGCTGAAAAAAAGGGAAGAAAAAGTACATGGCAAATATAAAAGAGGAAGACAGCACTTTAAGTGGGAAGCTGACATTAAGAAATGGGTAAGAATAAGCCTTTCAGGGTGTTCCACCAAAACAAGATGTTGGAGATCCACTGCAGCTGACCTTCAGTGTTAAGGTGGCAGGTTATTGATCCTCTCACTGTTTTCAGATACCTTTAATTGTGTTGTTATTCCCTCCAATTTTTCATGAATTCAGAGAAGACCATTTTAGTTGAGAAATAAAATACTTTTTGCAACAAATATCAGAACATTACAATAAAATATATAAACACAGAATTTTTTTTTAAAAACAAATTTTTCAACAAGCACCAACGTTATTTTACCGTCAAGAGAATGCATGAGCAAGAACACTCATGAATCAACCTGTCATATATTTTGAAATACACTGATATTCATTCATTAACTGTCATTCATTACCTTTCTGCTTCCTGTGGGGCCGGCAACCCAGGAGCTGTTGAAATCTACTTTCATAACATTGAGCCCTCTAAAGATCTACCATATATATTTTAATATATATATATGTGTGTGCGCGCGCATGTGTAATTTTTAGTGGAGGGAGTGAGAATGATGCACATTTTAAAGAAAAGAGGGCGTTTCTATCTCATTGGGAATACGGAAAGAGTACATTTGATCCCATGGGCACTACAATTTTAAATTCCGGCGGGAGAAGTCTAGTTCAAAATTTGCCTAGTTTAAAAATTCTTTTTTTGTTGTTTTTTTTTTTTGTTGTTGCCGCAGTCACCTAATGGTCTACCAAATCGTTCACTGGTGTCTACCAGTAAATTGGGATTGCCTGGTTGCCGACCCTTGCTGTAAGAGCATAGGTCTTCAACAAATTGTTTCCCGACCTTCACATTCTGTGCCATCTATTCAAGGGTTCCCATGTCTTCTTTATTCCTTTGACATCTGTGTCCTATTATCATCTCTGTGTGTTCTTTGTCTCTGTGTAGCAGTCATAAATATATACAACTTAAAACAGAACCTGAATAAAATCAATGAAACATTATTAACTGCATGAAGAGTTTTTGCTCAGTGTAAAAGGTACAGATCACCCGTGTGTTACCGGGGCCCGAAAGGGGAGCAAAGAATAGTAACACTGTCCCCTGCCAGGCATGTCGTAGAAGGCGACTAAGGAGGGTTGGGCATGGGGCCGGTTACCCCATCCTGTAAAAAAAATTTAAACCACAAAAAACTTCAACAAATATGGACAAGTCAAATAAAGAAAATAAAACACAGCCATCCAAGACAGGGGAAGGTCCTCTCGCGGGGAGGCGTATGATGCAACACAGAGAAAGCCGAAAGGAATCTGTGTTGCTGACTAACCTTCTTTCTTCTAGGAGAACTTCCAGATTTGGCACCTGGAATGTTCGGACATTGAACGAACAAGGGAAAGTGGCACAAGTAGCAGCAGAAATGAGGGAATACAAAATCGAGGTTCTGGGAATGTGTGAAACAAAGTGGAAGGGGGTAGACAGGAAGAAACTCATCACAGGTGAATTGGTGCTGTCCTCAGGACACGAAGACGAAAGTTCACACCACAGTGAAGGGGTAGCTCTTATGTTATCTAAAGAAGCACAGAAAGCACTCATTGAATGGGAAGCTGTGGGACCCAGAATAATAACAGCTATTTTCAAAACAGCTAAAAAGAAAATTCATGTCAATGTCATCCAATGTTATGCACCAACTAATGACAAAGAAGAGTCTGTGAAAGAAGCATTTTATACTAAACTACAGGAAATTATGGATAAAGTAAAAAGAAGAGACATCATAATTTTGATGGGTGACATGAATGCAAAGATAGGTACATTCAATACCGGATTTGAAGAAGTCATGGGAAAACATGGGCTAGGAGTAATGAATGAAAATGGAGAACTATTCGCAAACTTCTGTGCTTCAAATCAACTGGCTATAGGAGGAAGCATGTTTCCACATAAGAGAATACACAAGGCAACATGGATATCACCAGACCATAGAACAGAAAATCAGATCGATCATATATGCATAAACAAGAAGTTTAGATCATCATTGCAGGATGTAAAGGTATATAGGGAGCAGATGTGGCATCAGATCACCATCTTCTGATAGCCAAAGTAAAAATGAAACTCAAGAGATATGCAACAATGCAAAATTATAGACAACAGTTTAATGTAGGACAGCTAAGAAATCAAGAAACAAGAGACAAATTTGCGGTCACAGTATCCAACAAATTCCAAGTGGCTCCAACAGTTGGAAGAAATGTAGAGAATACAGAAGACTATTGGCATACAGGTCAAAACGGTATGGAAGGAGACATATCGTAGTGAAAATTACAGGAGAATACTGGAAAAAATTGATATCCTTTCTATTTGGGAAATCCAGGAAAGACAACAAAAAGCATGGATAACAACAGAAACCATTTTCAATAAGATCATTGAAAATATCTAAATCATTAATCTGATAGAAAAAAATATGTTTGCAGAAGGATTGCAGAGTTCTGTGTTCCATCAAACACAAAGCAAAAATTCATCAAAGTACCAGAAAATTTAGTTCCAATCCCTTTGGGCAGATCTCCAACCGTGCTTGAGGGCTTTTTTTCAAGGAAGTGTACACAGAAGCAAACAAAGAAGTAAAAAAAGAAGTATTCAAAAGAGACAAGAGGAAGTATATTGAGGATATTTTAATACTTCAACATGTTTTTCCTCAGAGTTGGCAAGAGATCTTCTTCTTTCTGCTTGGCCTTTTCATTCTGCAGAAGATGCTGCAGCCAAAGGAAATATGAGAGAACTGTTTTGTATTTCGTTTTATAGCAGCACAAAGAAGCGTCATAACAGGGAAATACAAGCAAAAAACAAAGTTGCCTCACTATGACAAAGATAATCTTCTCTCTAACATAGAATGGCGCTAAATTCTTCCTATAACTGCTCAGCTCCGTATATGCAGTGAGTGTCCAGCCCTCACACCCTACAAAGAGCAAGTGATTTGTTTAATTTTGAGGTGATGTTACTTTTCCAGAATATTTCTTGGCAGCTGGGGTCTTGACCTTCCATCAATATAATGGACCAGCTCCAAAACTTGCAAAACGCCGCCTGGACAATCCAGTGTGTTTCCAGCAGAAGAACACTATTAAATTTACGAATGCTACATTTGTCTGAATGTTGGCCTACGTGTGAAGTTTCAGGATCCAGACCTGTTACCTCTAAATTTTCGGCCTATCCTTCACTTCTTTTACAGGAATTATATTAAAATCCATTTTATTAAGAAAGCCATAAAGCTAAACTAAGCAATATTCCATTCGATGGAAGGAAGCAGGTATAAAACATTCCAAGCTCTGATGTAAGGCCTGATTGGTCGAAGCTGGCATCTCCAGCAGAGGCCAATCAAATTTTATTTTTTGCTTATAACTGAAAACAATTATCGCCTTGGCTGGACTAAATACGAAAAAATTATTAAAATATGCTACATATATAATAGAGATTTGTTGAACATATAAATTAATTTTAAATTTTTTTAAGCTTGGTAAAACTGTCTGCGTTAGGTAAAAAGAAGTAGCATACCAGCAGAATGGAAGGAAGGATATCTGGTTAATCAGATGTTGCCTAAGAAGGGAAGGGATTGTGAAGAAATTACTACAAAAAAGATGTGCACAAATTATAGAGGAATAATGTTACTATCAGTGCCAAGAGACAAATTTTGCGGTCACAGTATCCCAACAAATTTCCAATTGAACAGGTATATTGGCAAGCAGAACAGGAAAGTATATGTGGGAAAAGGGAAAGGACAAACAATAAGCTGGAATAACAACAGAAAACTCATAAGATAAAGAGAGAAAAACCAGAAGTTCCCAAAGCAAAGGTCCAGAAGTTGTACAAAAGGGAGAAAGAGAAAAGTTCAGAGATGCATGTAGAAGCTAATCAGGATATACAAGCAAACAAGTTGCCTCAGAAAAGATAAGATGGGAAACTGCTCAGCAATATACAAGAGCAAAATGAAGAGTGTGGTCGGAATTCCTTCTCAATAGACCAGGCTCCAACAAACCCGCCGGATCAGCCTGCAGATGATAGAGGATACAAATTAACGGTGAAAGACCAACGAAGGAAGAATTAACGAAAGCCATAAAGCTTCTAAGAGAGGGAAAAGCGTCTGGACATATGCATTGAGAGGGCAAAAGCACGATTATCGGGACACGGCTACTGAGGATGTTATATAAATTATTGGTAAAGTCTGGGGAAAAAGAAGAGATACCAGCCAGAATGGAAGGAAGGATATTCTGGTTAAGTTGCGAAGGTAATTACAAGAGGTGTTATAGAGGAATTATGTTTACTATTCAGTGGCAGGGAAAGGTATTGAACAGGATTAACTTGAGAGATTAATAGGAGTCCTATAGACAAGTTTGAGTGATTGACAGAGGTTTTCGACAAAAACAGATATGTTTCAGACCAGTAGCCACTTTGGAATAATAGTTGACACAAAGTCTGGAATGGAATTCATATACATGGAGTTGTGGACTCCCAGTGTGGAACAGAGCATCACTTAATTGATGAGGCATATTGGAGTTCCCTGAAAAACCTTAATTTAAGAATACCTATGAGTGAACATTGAAGTGCAGAGTTCTTCATGAAGGAAGCTTACAGAACCATTTGGGATAAGAACAGGAGTGCGACAGGGATGCCTCTTGTCTCCATTTCTTTTCTTGCTGGCAATAGATTGGGTTATGAGATCATCGACAACACACAACAGAAATGGAATCCAGTGGACTCTGACTAAGCAGTGGATGATCTGGATTTTGCTGATGACTTGGCTCTTCTGTCCCATAACCGTAATCAGATGCAGGACAAATTGAAAACACTCGATGAGAGGTCACAGCAATTGGGTCTGAAAATACACAGGGAAAAGACAAAAATAATGCGAATAAATGCAGGTAATGATAACAGGGTTGAACTTGAAGAAACGCCAATACAAGATGTAGAATCATACACATATCTTGGCAGTAATATAGACATAGTTGGAGGGACAGACAGCGATATCAAAATAAGAATACAAAAAGCAAGAGGAGCTTTCATTGCATTGGGAAATATATGGAGATCAAGAGAAATAGGATCCAACACGAAAATAAGAATCTTCAACTCAAATGTGAAGTCAGTCCTATTGTATGGCTCGGAGACATGGAGAACAACAAAGACAACAACCAAAAAGCTACAGACTTTCATAAATGGGTGCTTGCGTAGAATAGAGGGATTAAAATGGTATGACAAGGTTACCAATGTGGACTGATGACAAGAACTGGACAAGTGCCAGTGGAACAAGAGATGAGAAGAAGACGATGGCGATGGATAGGACACACACTGAGGAAACCTGTTGATAGCATTACAAGGCAGTCCTTGTTCTGGAACCCCCAGGGCAAGAGAGGCGAGGAAGACCAAGAAGTACATGGAGAAGAGAGTTGGAAACAGAGGTGAAAATGATGAGGAGAACATGGAAAGAACTTGAGATGATGGCACGTGACAGGAGGACTTGGCATGTGTTTGTTGAAGGCCTATGCTCCTTTGGGAGTGGAGGGTTATGAATGAATGAAAAGGTACAGGCAGTCCCGTAGCACAGTATTTCTCTTCTTCTTCTTCTTGCGATCGCATCTTTGATGATTACACCGTCAGACGAGTTCTCATGATGAATTCGACTGTTGTTTGAAGTTCCTCTTTAACTCCATATAGCTTTGAGTTTAGTGTTGAGTCATTGGGCCAGTATATCTTTCTTAACTGGTCATACAGAGGACAGTCCTGTAGAACATGCTCAGCAGTTTGTTCGTTTAATCCACATGTGCACAGTGGTGAAGCAGACAATCGTAGCTTGTGCATGTGTGTATTCAGTTTGTTATGCCCTGTCCTGAGTCGAAAAATAGTTATCTGTCCCTGCCGGTCGAGAGTGTGATAGTCGTCTTTGGGTTGGTTCTGTTCTCTTCTGATAGTCTGGATAGCTCTCTTTTTCTCAAAGTATGTGACTTCATTATCTTCTTGTTCACATTCTCCTACCTTTTTTGCAAGTTTATCTGCCTTTTCATTTCCGGGTACACCACAATGAGATGGTACCCACTGAAGTATGGTTCTCTTTTTGGCAGCTACCTTGTTTAGTTCATTTCTCAGATGCGGGAGTTTACCACCCTTGAGAGCTTGCAGGCCAGACAGTGCATCTGTGAGGATGACTACCTGGTGGCAGTCAGAGTTGGAGTTATAAATCACATTTGCAGCTTGCTCTAGAGCTTGAACCTCAGCTGTATAGTTGGAACAGAATTTACCAGTGGGAATGTGCCTAGTCTCATAGTGGTTGTCAGGATATGAGATAAAGATACCGGCACCTCCATTCCTAACAGCATTAGTTACTGATCCATCTGTTATAGGCATGTATCCATGATTGATCGGGATAGCTTTCTTGGATCATACTCAATGTAGCAGTTCGTTTTTGCAGATCATTATACTCACATCCACTTGTGAGACCACTGACTGATGTATTAATTTGGGCGGGGTGGGAGGGCACTGCTGGCCTGCTCCCATGGTTACAGGGTATAGGGTGGGCTTTTCAGTGGTGTTATGTTGTCTTCATGGATAGGTCTTCTTGATGCTGTCTTATAAGTCTTTTCCCCCGATGCACAAAGCTGCTACGCTTTAGACGTCCCAATGCCAGATCATCTAGTCTTGCCTTCATTGGGTGCATTGGCATACTGTTGTACTTTTCCATCTGGATCATGGTTTTTGTGTCTCTTCTATGGGACAATGTCTGTAATCCAGCAACCTTCTGCATCTCTGTTATTGGTGTAGTTTTCATGGCTCCTGTAATGAGCCGAGAGCTTGATTTTGCACCTTGTCCAAAGACTGCAGATGTGAGTTAGCAGCTGATGACCATGCTGCTGAGCTAAACTCTAAGTGTGGTCTTATTACTCCATTATAAATCTTCTTTAGATTTCGTTCATTTGCTCCCCAGTTGGTACCTGCTAATTTTCTGAGTATGCATAGTCGTCTTCGGGCCTTTCCTTCTGCATTTTCAATATGCTTATTCCATGTAAGCCTTTGGTCAAATGTCACCCCAAGATAGGTGGGGTAGCTTTCTTCCTTGGTCACGGTTGTCCCTAGGTGTATGTTAGCTGATTTGTCCTTGGGGGCGAGGGAGAACAGTGTTGTGGAGGTTTTGTCTGTGTTTATTGTGATAAGCCATTTCTCTGCCCATGACACTAGCATGTCTGCTGCCCGCTGCATTCTATAATTTGCTGTGGTGACATTTTCATCAGCGCACCAGAGTACTAGGTCATCTGCATATAAGGCAGCTTTAACTCCTGCAGGGAGATCTTTCACCAGGTCATTGATGTAAACAAGGAAGAGTGTTGGGGAAATTACTCCTCCTTGAGGTACCCCCTGATAGAGCAACACTTTTCTGCTCTGCAGACCGTCAAGAGTGACTCTAGTTCTCCTGTTATGCAAGTATGACTGGATCCATTTATCATGTTGCCTTGGATTCCACTTCTCCTAAGTTTTGCAATGAGGCCATCTTTCCACACCTTGTCAAAGGCCTGCTTGAAGTCGACCCAGATCGTTAGGACCTTTTTCTTCTCCTGGAAGGCATCTTCTATTGCTTGAGACAAGTAAGTGACTTGGTCTTCTATACTGTAGCATTCTCTAAATCCAGCTTGTTCCGGCACCAGGATCTGCTCAGACTCTAAATACCATTTCAATCTGTGGTTGACTATTCGCTCCATAGTCTTCCCAACCACAGCTTGTGAGACTGATTGGCCGGTAACTTGCAGCCTCGGTCTTACATTTCCCTTTCTTTAGTATGGGTATTGTGATGGCTTCTCTCCATACTTGGGGTACCGTTCCTTTCAACCAGCTGTGGTTGAATATCTCAAGCAGTTTTGTCTTTGCTGCTGAGCTCAGATTTACTAGCATTTCGTTGCTGATTTTGTCTGGGCCGGGTGACTTTTGAAACTTAAGCTTGGAAATAGCCTTTGTAGTTCTTCCTAGTGTGATGGGTTCCCTCATTGGGGGCAGGGAGTAGTATCTGTCTGTCCCATGGTTGCCAGTATTTCTTTTCTTATCTCTCTCTGATGATCTATGTTAATGGGTAAGTTGCTTTCTGAACTGTATCTTCTAGCAAACAAGTCTGCAGCTTGTTTTCCTCTGAAAAGTTTGCCACCTCATCCAATGTGATAGTCTGCCTAGGTGAGGAACGCTCTTCATTTAGAGACTTGACTAATATCCAAAGTTTCTTGCCGTCTTTCTCAAGGTTCAGCGATGCCGTTTTAGTTCTCCAGCTTTTCCGTTTTTCTTCTAGCTTTGTTCTCTGAAACTCTGCTACAGCCTTTTTCCATTTGTTGTGAGTTTCAAGTGAAGGCTGAGACTCTGCGTCCTTTCTAGCCCTGTCCATAGCTTCCTGACGTTCTTGGAGTGTGCTGGACCAGTATGGTATGTAGTTACGCCGGCATCCTTTGGGAATGGTTTCTTTTGCAGCTTGTAGTATGCATCTGTTGAAGTCTTTTACCACTTCATTAATGTCTCTGTTCTGTACCTTGAGGTTAGACAGCAGCGTGTTCACCTGATGCCTGAATAAACCCCAGTTGGCTTTTTTGTAGTTCCATCTTGTAATGGCTGGGCCTGTACTGAGAGTTGCACTCTGGACAGTAAGAAAGATTGGGCGATGGTCGCTTCCCCCTAGTTGGTCTCCTACTTCTATACTAATAGATCCAGCTATATCTGGTGTGGAGAAGGCAAGATCTGGTGTTGAAGTTGTGTGCCATCCTCTGGAGTAGAAGGTAGGAGTATCTGTGGCATTATTGACTAGGATTAGGGCGTGATCATCTTGCCAAGTTTCAACCTCTTCACCTCTGTGATCCAGATGGTTATAGCCCCAGCTCTGGGAGTGGCTATTAAAGTCTCCAACTGCTATAAAGTTGGTGGCTGGTACCTGTATAGAGCTGAGACTCAGGGGTTTGTTGTTCGGACAGTAATAGTTCAGGAGTTCTATTTCCATCTTGTCTACCTTTATCTGCAACAGCTGATATTCTGCTCCATCCATGAAGGTTTTCCTTTCGTGTGCAGGAATGTTATTCCTTACAAGAGTAAGTACTCCTCCTTTTCGTCTATCTTGTCTGTCGGATCTGAAGCATTGATATCCCCTTATTTTAAAGGTTGGATCTGCTTTCAAGTGAGTCTCTTGGATACAGCAAACACTGACTTGCTTCTCATACAAGATGTTTTCCAGCTCTGTCTTTTTGCTGTATCCAGCCTGCTTGCTGTTCACTCCCTCTGCATTCCAGTGCATCATGACAAGTGGCACTCTGGGTTTCTCTTTTTTCTGTTTTGTTTTGGTCAGTAGTTCTCCTCCGCCGTCTGCTGACTCCACAAGACGGTCTAGAGGGTCCTCCAGTAGCTGAGGGTGGGCTCTGTCGAGGCTCAGAGCCCGGCACTGCACCTGCCTGGTGGAGCTCCACAGGGCGAGCACCAGTACGAGATTTATTTGACGGTGTACTCTCCATAGAAAAAAAAAAGCGAGTTGCGTGATACTGTGGTTTCCAGTGTGCCTTCTGGCCCAGTATCTACAACTTTAGCACCTGTTCAACGGGAGAGTGGGCTCATCCCTAATCTGTTTATGTTCCCAGTAGTAGACTATTCGCAAGCAGCCTGGGGGTGTCACTGCTCTGCGCGGACCTTGTTTACCGAGGCGGCGTCCGAGCTCGTTATGGTTGAAAATATGGTTGCGTTATCTTCAAAATTGCCCTGTCTTTCCCATGGCTTTTCTGCCATCCTGCAACTTTGAGTTAGGGAGTTCTGAGCTCCAGTCTCTTTCCAGGCATTTTATCCTGGCCTGGCACGCATACAGAGGACCCCACTTCTGGTTCTAAGTTAGCAGTTGGGGATAGGTGGGGTAGCACACTGTGCATTCCCCGTCATCCAGGGGGTTCTCCAACTATGCAGAGCTTGCACAATGCTGTGCTCTGGTTCTGGGCTCTCCCAAGGAATCCTCACGTCCTGCACAGAGCCACTTCCAGATACCCACCACCTGCCAACCCTCCATTGTAGAAATCTCCTGCATGCGGCCATCCAGTCAAGAGCCAGTATTAAGTCTGGTGCCCAAGTGATCCCCCCAAGCTCAGTGTGCAATGCTGGGTTCTCATCATGCTGCAACACAGGGGGGATTGTGATGCTCAGCCATCTCTCTCAACTCTGCACCGATAAGTGACATCGGGGACTTAACTGTGCCTCAGTACTGGGAGGCCCCGTTTCCGGGTACACCACACACAGCCAATTGAGGCAACGGTCGCCGTGGGCGTGTCTTCAGTGGGGAAGTTGTGGAGTCTTCCTGTCCATATTCTTGCACATCCTAACACTGCCCGCAAGACATCGGAGGTTTGGAGAGTGGCCTTCTCTGCTTTTTTGAGCCGGGGTGGGCTCCCTGGGCAAGTCTCGATAGGGATCGGGACGTATCCACGTGCCAGTGGGCCCAGCATCGGCCGCATCTGATGGAGGACTTGCTCTGCCAGGTTTGAGTTAGTAAATTCCAACTTTGTCATCTTCATGGCATTGTGATGCTGGGGTGCCTGTGGATTTCCTACCGCCCCGGGTAGAAGCCAGAAGTGTACTGTGCCAGCTCTGGGGAGATAAAGGGGGTGTTTCTGCATCTCCTTGTGATACGTAGCCAAGGTAGGGCTCACAGTGCTCTTTCCCCGCCACCAAATTGCCTGCTGGTTACGCCGAGTTCTCCGAGGCTCTAGGCATGTGACCAAGAGTTGAAGGCAATAGGATCGTCACGTCCTGAGTCTCTGTGCCTGTACGAT
Source organism: Oreohelix idahoensis (assembly GCA_024509875.1). Lineage (NCBI taxonomy): Eukaryota > Metazoa > Mollusca > Gastropoda > Stylommatophora > Oreohelicidae > Oreohelix > Oreohelix idahoensis. The sequence goes on along the minus strand of JAMPIV010015785.1, from coordinate 11,469 downwards.
GGGTTCCGATCTTCAGGGAGCAGTCCACACTCGTTCCCACTCCCAAGACTTGTTCAGTATCCATCTGGCTCCTTCCCACCCACAGAGGGCGTGTACGGTGTAGTGCACCGGTTTTATTATCGAGGTTTGCTCCTCTAGATCCGTTGTGTTTAGCCTGAGGATTCGCACCCTCAGTTACCAGCACTACCTCGAGGAGGGTGTGGCTCTTCACCACGCACAACGATCTTTGGGGTATGAGAGGTTTTGCTAGGCCAAGAGACTAACACCGCAATGGTCGCTCCTTTCATGAACAAGAATTCACTAGGCCTAGGGTGAAGCAAGGGGGGAAACCCACTACCCACAACACCAGCACATCATACCCCCTGTCTGTAAAAGACTTTGCCCCAGTATTTCTCAAAATGTGATATAGATTCTCCCAAGGGTATGCACAAAGGGGTTCAGTGGGGTACATGACATCATTTTTTTTATTTTACTTTTAAAGCTGCAGAAAACAATTCATTAAAATTTAATTTATAAGGATGGTGTACTGTTGAAATGCACTTACGATTGATTTAAATGTGTGCGTCACATCCTTACGTTACAGGTGATACGCTTGCCTTTATAGCAGACTAGTAGGATACCAGGTGTTTCACATGCGTGGAGGCCCGTGCCGGTTACCTGCCATAAGTTTTTATTCTTTGCCGCATGTATTGGTGCTAGCTTTTGTTTCATGCTGAATTGTTTGATAAGCGAGAGCGCATGCACTTAGGTCCATGCCTGTAGGCAGTTTCAGCCTGGGATGTACTTGATACTGTGCAGCATGCATTGATGCTTTGCTTCACGGCCTATTGAAATTTTAATAGTTGGTTTAAATAATTTCAGTACATAAGAGTGGCAGTGAACCAGACCGAGGTTGTAGTGTTACAGTAGAGAGAGAGAGACACATACACACACACACACAATAATTATAGTGAAGGTTAGTAGAGAATCTTGAAGTGCAATGTTCTTAGTTTAAAAAATTTCTCTTTATTGTTTTTGCTACTTACTTACTTAGTCGTTGCTCTTCTACCATGGTTTGCTAGAGAGAGTGCCTTACTTTCCTATTGGCCTGGTTCCAATCAAGTCCTCGGTCATTCAGATGTTGTCTAATGCTTAGGCCAAGCACCTCTTTCAGTTGTTCTTTTAATTGTCAGAAGATATTAATCACTTCCGATCTCTAGCCCTCTCCAGACTTAGCATCCTGCACATACTTGAATGAGCTATTCCTTACAGTGGCATAGCCGATCACTGATTTCTCATACTTTGTTGGTTCACATCTGGTATATGCATGTATGCGCTTATGGGGGAATTTTATGTTTGTAATGACAAGGTTTTGCTCAGCGCAGAATCTAAGGAGTCACTTTTCATTGGCATTTAGTGTATCTTCTCCATGCCTTCCGCTAACTCCACCCCATCTAGCATGGTCATTTCCAACTCTGGCAATGAAATCTCCCAGGAGGATAATTTCATGTAGGCAGTTGTCCACTGTCTTTTGAAGCAGCTTGAAGAATTCATCTTTGATTTCTGCTTGCTCATTTTATTTACCCCATACACAATGACACACCCGTGTGTTACCAGGGCCCAAAAGGGGAGCAAAGAATAGTAACAACGTTCCCTGCCATGCATGTCGTAGAAAGTGACTAAGGAGGGTTGGGCATGGGGCTGGTTACCCCATCCTGTACAAAATGTAAACCACAAAAAACTTCAACAAACATGGACAAGTCAATTAAGGAAAATAAAACACAGCCATCCAAGACGGGAAGGTCCTCTCGCAGGGAGGCGTATGATTTTGAGGACCTCAATAGACCAGCTCCACAAAGACCAAGAAGTACATGGAGAAGAGAGCTGGAAACAGAGATGAAAATGATAAGGAGAACGTGGAAAGAACTTGAGATGATGGCACGTGACAGGAGGACTTGGCATGTGTTTGTTGAAGGCCTATGCTCCTTTGGGAGTGGAGGGTTATGAATGAATACCCAATGACAAGGTTGACTATGGTTTCTCCTTCTTTTAGCTTTAGCACCTTAATGCGCTCCGAGACAAAGTTCCACCCCTTGATGCTGTCCTTTTGGTTTTTAGACACAATACAACCCACACCTCCCATTAGCTCTTTCAGTTGTGATGACTCCACTGTAGAGCAGCATGTCGCTATCAAAATCCATAACTCCTTGTCGCTTTTTCTTCGATTCAAACAGAGCCAGGATTTCTAATTTTGCTTTCCTCATCTCCTCCACCAGCTCCTTTTCTTTCCCGTTTATGCTCCTAATATTGAATGATCTATAAGTCATAGTCCGTGCCAGTTTATCGCTGTTAAGATCAGTCTGGTTTTCTCTCTTGCGTTATTTGTAATCAGGTTTTAAGGCAAACAGGTTATTGGCCTTCTGTGCCTTTGCAAGGTGGACAGGCTGCCTTTTTATGGCCTCCATGCATGCCGCCCTCCTATTTTTTTCAGTTGGGCTTGGGACTAGCCTAGGCAGATTTGTTTTTGTTAAACCCATTAATATGGATCGCTGGCTAACAGTGGGATGGTTGTTGATTTTTATTATTACTTATGTTATTTTGTTTAGTTGTTTACTTATATCAACATCATATATTGTATATGTTTTATCGTAGATAAAATTGTATTATTAAAACTACCTCCAAATTATCTTCCTCCCCAGAGGGGTACACTGATAATATTAAAATTTTATAGGGCTATGCAATTGCTGTAAGTTTGGGAAACTGTCGTAGGGGAGTCAAGTATTAGAGACTTTACTTTACTAGGTCCAGCTTTATGAGGTGGGGGTTTCAATGTATAGCAGATAATGCAAGCAGACAGTTCCATACTGGGTTATTAATCCATATTTTGTGAATACAAAAGAAGTTTGGCAAAGTCTTAAAAGAAATGATTGGACCTGCAGCATGGCTGTTGTGCACAAACCCTGTTCAAGCAGAAAAGTTATGAGCTGTTTTAGTTGCAGATAAAAAATGTGTAATTATAGCCATTGACAAGAAGTAAAGTTCTCATCGTTTGGCTTTGTTGTAAATGGAATGTACAAGAGGACATGGTCGGACGATCCGTCAAAAGTTTTAGCACTTTTTGGCCAGTATGAGAATGGGAGAAGATCGGCTACCACGTCAAGCATGGGACGTCCACCTCCAGGAAACCCAGAGTCCGCTGTGGAGGAAACATTAGACAATCTTTAAGGACCTTCTCTATGTATTCCCCCTCCAGGCAATGCACTGATAGAATGGTCTGGCCATCTCTTCTTCTTCACCTTCCTGATGGGGAACCTGATTAAGTAAGTAAGTTACCCCCGTCTGGGCCCGAACCAAAAATGTCTCCAGTTCAGTAAAAGTCAAGTCCTGGTCGTTAAAAAAACGACGTCCAGCGGTTTAGCGGATATCTTCATGTTAATTGAGAAAAGGAAGACTAACTTACACTTAGGTGTTCCCCTTCTACCGTGAGGTGTAGAGGTTTGAAGAAGAGCGCCAGGACTATCCTATCGGCTGTCTTCCTCCTGGCCTGGTTCCATTCTACCTCCGTCCTTCAAAGATTGGAATGTTGTCCTCTCAGCGACTCTGGGGGGTCTGGATCCCTGGCTCTTTGTTTCCCTTGCTTGTCATGGTAGCCGATCTTCTCCCATTCTGCAGACATGGCCAAACCATCTTAGCGGGAATGTTTTTGCGTCTGCATGGGATTTTAGGCCTTGACGTAACTTCTGGTTGCGGACCAGGCTTTCTTAGTTACTTCAACCACCTTCCTCAGATACGGCTTACTGAGGTTTGGATCTGGCTTTTGTGGGTTGTAGTCATTGCCCTGCGGCATCCCAAAACTGGGACATAGGTGGAACGGTATACAGCCATGTTTTTCTTACCTCTCTCTTGCAGGAATCCTCGATTTATGGCCTGAAAAAGTCTCCCAGCTGCTGCTTTTCGAGTGGCCAACTCTTCTTTGATGCCTCCTTTTCGGTCTATAATAGCTCCGAGATATTTAAAGTGGTCGACCTGTTCTCCCAGCTTAATCTGATGTCTTCTTTCTTCTCGTGATATCACCATGGATTTTGTTTTAGAGCTGCTTATGACCATCCCTCTCTTCTCCAGCTCTTCCTTCCAGACTTGCAGGTTGGATTGGAGATGTGCCTCTGATTTAGCAATCAGGGCAACATCATCAGCAAATGCCAGCTCTGAAATACATACCTGTCTCATCTTCCAGTACCCCACTGAATACTTTCTTGTTCTCTCCTTACATGCGTTGATAACATCATCCATGAGGAGTATGAAAAGATAAGGTGACAGGATATCACCTTGTCTTACACCAGTGGTGGTCCTGAACTCTTCTGACTTATGGTTTGCTGTCCTCACATAATTTCTGCAAGACTTGTAGAAGCCCTGTATAGCATGAATCAGAGGTGCGGGAATGTTCTTCCTTGCCTAACAGTCCCAAAGTTTGCTCCAGGGGTAAACCAATAGTTTTCCAGTCTATTAACAAAGATGGATCTCACAGCAATCCCAAGCTTTTCACTCAGCTTTCTTAGTGTGAAAGTGCAAAACTTTTTTGCTCGGAATCCGCACTGGATCTCATCCAATTGTACAGCTACCACTTAGCTCTAGGTTTAGAGTAGAAGCTGGGACACTGATAAGGGATATGCCTCTGTGTTTCCACATTGTCGATTGACCTTTTTTGAAAACTTGAATTAGTTTTTTGACTGCTTACTACAAATATCACAATACATTTCGTGAGGGGCTGGTCATGGGGCATTGGACTTCTGCGGAGGTTGCTGGCTACAGGTTGTAATATACCAAGAACAGTGTGTGCATGTATAAGAGAGTGTGTGAGTTAGAAAGAGAGAAGCTATGAAAATCATAGTGCATTTAACTGCTTTATAACATTTTTTCCCTTTCTTTTTTCAGAAGAATGGATTTTGTAGTCTTCTTCCTTGTCTATGTTGGATTATTTTCTGTGGTGGCGATCATTGTCATGTTTGCCAGCTCATCACCTTTTCTCTCCAGTTTGTCTACAGGGGCTAAAGATTCATTCTTGAAAGTAAGTGAAAAGTGTAAATTATGCTTATTTTAATGTGAGCTGTTTGACAATGCGGTTGTCAATGTTCACAGGAATTTTTTTTCCCCTTGGCCTAAAGCACATGTGTATACTTATTTAAATGATTGTTGTTTTATTTATGAATATTGTAGGATTATGAGCACTTCATTTTCATTTTATACATTATTTGCTTTTATGAAACAACTCGTAGGGGGACAGTGACATTCTTCACAAGTGTAGTTTTATTTATTTTTTAATAAGAAAGTTTTCAATTTAAAAAATGTAACTATTGATAGTTGGTTTAAAAGTTTTGAAGAAAAATTATGTTGATTGCATTATCATTTTCATTCAGGTTGTGTACGCTGTGGTTCCAGGCATTGTGATCAGATGTGTCATTAACTTATTCCACTATGTTTTCAACACAAGGTATGATGGAGACTTTTTTTTTTACAACATTCTGCTATGTGCAGTATTTTGCAGTTCAGTGTTTATAAATCAAAGTCCATGTTAAACTCATACAATTTATAAACCTGTATACAAAATATTTAAAAGTCTTTATTCATGTTAAAGTCTTAACCTTTCACTATTAGAAATTTATGTAAAATTTACTATATTCAGCAAATCAGAATAGACCACATGCAGAATAGACAGGCATACACAGATTGAAATGCGTAAAATAATTTTCTTTTATGGTGAAACTGCTGATTAAATGCTATAATTTTTAAAAAATTAATAGCTTTAAGTAGTATGCAGAGTGTCTTTATTTGTTGGATCAAACAAATTGTGAGCCAAAGCATAGGCTGTACCCAACCCCTACTATTTGATGCTCTTGGAAAGAAATAGGAGTGTGCCAGTTTAGAATTCATTATTACTTCAAACATATTTAGTGTTACCACTAACACTGCACCTCAGAAAAGGAGAAATACCTAAAAGCATCCACACTTTCAATACAGATGTCAACTGTTGCCTTTGTGTATATTGCTCCACCTGCTGGAAAGAGAAATCCTTTATTTTACTGCAGACAGTTGACAAAATGTTATACAGAAAATTTTTATTAAAAAAAAAAACAGAAATTATAACTATACTGATTTGAAATTCTAGTAATTTTTTTGGGAAAGTGTTGTTATATTATGATTGATCAGATGTATGTCCATGTAAATTTTTATGAAATTAACAATTATAAAGCAGGTGTTGTTGTATTATGATTGATCAGATATATTTACATGTATATTTTTATCAAATTAACAATTATAAAGCAGGTGTTTTTATATTATGGTTGATTAGATGTATTTACATGTATATTTTTATGAAATTAACAATTATAAAGCAGATGTTGTTATGATTGATCAGATATATGTACATGTATATTTTTATGAAATTAACAATTATAAAGCAGAGTGTTGTTATATTATGATTGATCAGATGTATTTACATGTATATTTTTATGAAATTAACAATTATAATGTTGTTATATTATGATTGATCAGATGTATTTACATGTATATTTTTATGAAATTAACAATTATAAAGCAGGTGTTGTTATATTATGATTGATCAGATGTATTTACGGATACTTTTATGAAATTAACAATTATAAAGCAGGTGTTACATTATGATTGATCAGATGCATTTACATATATATTTTTGTGAAAATAACAATTATAAAGCAGGTGTTGTTATATTATGATTGATCAGATGTATTTACATGTATATTTTTTATGAAATTAACAGTTATAAAGCAACAACTGATAATGAGCTATTTGATTCACAAATATATGAAGAGACATTTATTTTTCACAGAAATCATGTAATGCAGCTTGTTTTAGGCCTGTTGGTTATGGGTGGCAACATTATCTTCATGCTGGACATCCTTCCATTGCTGTACATTTTTGAACCAGAGAAAAACCACTTACTCCTTCCAATGGTGTTCCTTTTTTCCAATGCTGTTGCATTCCATATCAGCTGTGCATCAGACCCAGGTCGTGTAACACCAGCAAATGTTGCCATGCTTGCCTCCCTTTACAAGGCAGACGGTGTAATATACAAAGCTGATGTTGAATGCAGTACCTGTAAAGTAATAAAGCCACCTCGCTCCAAGCACTGCCGTAAGTTTTAACATTGCTGCATATCATTTGCTTGTTTTTTAGTTATGCTGTGTGCTGCAAGTAAGTTTTACTTGATTTCTCTTGTATTAATGTGAGTACTGTTCACCAGTGGGTTCTTGCACAGTTATAAAGGAATAGGGACTAAAATGGTATGACTAGATTATCAGTGCATTTAACTTGAAAGCCTGTGATAAATCACATACTTGAAGATTTTCAGAAGCAAGGATGTAACTTGAAAACCTGTGATAAATCACATAGATGAAGATTTTCAGAAGCAAGGAAGGGGAAGAAAAGAACTAGATACCTGCGGAATAAGAGCTGCAAGAAAATTCTGGAAATAAGAAACATTGAGAAAGCCAGTGGTTCTATCACAGTGTAGTCTGTTTCTGTATCTTCAGAAGTATAAAAAAAAACAGGGAAGCTCCTGTGATGGGGCCGAAAAGGAGACGCCCGCCCCCTACCTGTTTCTAGGCAGATTATTTTCGATGTGCGCGAAGCATTCTGGGTTGTGAAAAGTCTGAAGTAGAAGATATGTAATGAGGCCATAATAAAGCCTGAGAATTAATTGTGGTGTATAGTTGTGAGTCATATTTAATATAACACACGAATATCAAATATGACTCACAACTATACACCACAATTAATTCTCAGGCTTTATTATGGCCTCATTACATATCTTCTACTCAGACTTTTCACAACCCAGAATGCTTCGCGCACATCGAAAATAATCTGCCTAGAAACAAGTAGGGGGCGGGCGTCTCCTTTTCGGCCCCATCACATATCTCCCTCCTGATTTTGTTGTCGTCCCGACAACATCACTACCTCAGGCACTTCTGTCGAAATCTCTTAGATCGTTGGTGCTGCGTTTGATTATTTCTCAGCGGCGATGTTTTGGGCTCAGATTCTGTATTCGGTACAACTCGGCTGGGGACCCTCTTGGTCGTTATGTCCCCAGTTGTACGTTGTCGGGCTGGCAGTTGCTGTGGTCTAGAAGACTCGCACACCTGTGCCACATCGCTGCCTGCCCGTGACGTCTGCCTGTCAGTGCTTGTAGCTGTCGAATCTGTAGGGGGATTGCTCCTGACGTGCTTGACACCCGTTTTGCGTGGACGGTGGCCAACATTCCCCACTATCTGCTTTTGATGTGTTTCCTCCTCTGAACCTTGACTTGCACTCCCTCCTCTCTGCTTAAGATGAGTTTCCTCCCCTAACCGACTACCAATCTTCTCGGCGCCCTTAGGGTGACAGTTGTCACGGTCATCTCTTGGCTTGCATCCGGAAGAAAACCTGGTTGTGGTAGCACGTCTCGGGAAAGAGCTCTTTGAGGGACAGGCGGCTATCAAATGTTCAGTTGACTTGCATCGAAAACATCTCTTCGGAAGCGGGCCTTGAGGGCACTTGGCTGCCATGTGGTCTGACAGGTCTCCACAATTGTAGCATCTTATCTTTCTGGGCTTCCTCTGTGCCATGGGTCGCTTCCTGCTGTCCTTACACTCTTGACCGCCAATGCCGCATACATAAATTGCTTCCATGCCTTGGACCGATGATTTGCTGTCAAACTCTACTCGTTCATTCCTCGCCAGACTCCGGAATCCCTTTCTGTAGATCTTGGTCTGATGTACGAATACATCAATACCACCATCATCTGGCGTGATGAATCCCCATCCCCTGTGAACACTGTACCACTTGCAAACCCCTTTTCGCCTTGTTGGTGCAACTGTGTTTGTCGGTGATGTCAGCTCATAGCTTTCCTTGGCAACAGCCTGACTCTCACATACACGAAGGTCTAGTTGAGGTTCCTGCTCACACACCCCCTCGTTGTGCTTTGGCTGCTTCCGCGGTTGGCTTGGTGCTTTTTTTCTCTGCACCTCCTCTTGTGCTGGCGAACTGGCCTCTGACATCTGTGCTATCTGGGACTTTAGGAAGGATAATTCTGCTCTGAGTGCCTCCTCCTCCTTCTTAACTTCTGCACTTGCTATCTGGACCAGTGTCTCAGGCTTTTTACTTCCACCATAAACAGCATATTCCCAAGGGAAATTCCTGGTCATCTCACTGACTGGTTGTTGCTCGCTGTAGGCTCTTTCTATTACCTTGAGTAACTGCTCAGGGCTGGCCTTGGCTCCGCCATGTATCCGTAATTCTCTAGATACCCATGGTGTAACGTTGTTCCATATCATGTCTAACTTGTCTTCTGCACAAAAAGGCGCCACCTTCCACGCGGCTTCCACATCTTCCACAAACTCTTGCCAAGTGGGACCCTCCTCTCCACTAAACAACCTTATCTCTGGCTCCTTCACGTACAATATCTTCACAGGCGCATTAGCCATCTTGCTGCAGGAATGCACTGTTGGGTGTTTTGTTTAGTTTTGTTTTGTTATGTTCGCTAGTTTATTTGTTTAATGTTTGCTTTGTCACTGAATGGGTTGTAAAAATAAATATAGCCCCTGCCTCTAGAATCAAGAGTTTTATTGTTGTTCGGGTCGGTGCGAAACTGAATGGGTTGTAAAAATAAATATAGCCCCTGCCTCTAGAATCAAGAGTTTTATTGTTGTTCGGGTCGGTGCGAGTGTGACAAGAGAGTGATCACACATCACAATATAATCATCATCATCATCTCGCCCACCCTACCACACTCCAAAACACAAAACCAATGTGTAACAGAGCTTTAACCTTTAGCACGCTGCATAAAAATTCAGAAAACTTGCCCAACCACTGCATTCTTTTTCACAGCGTCCCGTTTTTATAGTGGGTGACTTGTAATGTCTATAGTTTTTGTGTTTCTTGGTCAACTGCTATCATTTTTGGAATTTCTATAAATAAATGAATGGTGAATCTGATGATATAAAATTTGTTTGTGTACATGTTAGATGTGATAGGAAGAGAGGAAAGGAAAGATGAAAAAAACGAAAAAAAAAATTAAAATAATAAAAAAATATTTTTTTTTAATTTTAAAATTAAAAAAAAAATTTTAAAAAATAACCAGGAAACGAAGGGTCCATATCCCTTGCATCTCAATGAAAGTCATTTGACCAATAGACCAATACAAATCAAATGACGATCTTTTCGTTACACCCATCATCAGTAGCAAAGCAACAAACGCTCTCGTCAGCTGTGACATTCGGCCGAAATTCTAAATCTTTCCGATATTCCTAGTCCTAACCCCTAACATTATACATACTTGAAAGGCCATTTTACTTTCGTTTCCATCTCAGCCATCAAACATATTCTGAGAAACGATATCAGCGCTTATAAAGACAAAAATCTTATCCCCACCGCATGGCGTCAGAATCCAATAAAATTAGAGCGAAATGGCCGCGTGTCTGATCCCGATTCATTTCGATTAAAAAAAATTTACAAAAAATAAACGCGGATACACCCATCACTTTTTTAAGATCGGAAACGGAAGCTAACTTTCTTGCAAATAAAATTACAACTTAACATCCGGGGCTGAAAATCACGTGTACACAAGTCCTCATGCTAGAAACGGTGATATCCGTAAGGTGCAACATTGCGCCTCCAGCATGGAGAACATAGGTTACGTTCGGCGCAACGCTGCGCCCGGAGCGTGCTAAAGGTTAAAAAAATACAGTGAGGTCATGGAACTAATTTGCGTGAATTACTCAGTAGAGAAAGGCTTTGAGAGTTCTGGTTAAAGGCCTTCCGCCTCAGTGAGCTGAAAAGTGGTGACAAAGTGTAATTGTTGATTTCCAGTTGTGAATGATATCCAGTTCACGTGCATTTTTAAACTTCACAATCAAACCTAATGTGTCATTTTACCCATGTGTTACCAGAGCCTAAAAGTATCCTTTTGGGCATGTCATAAAAGGTGACTTTCGAGGGTTGGGAATGGGGCTGCTTACCCCATCATGCTGAATCTTATTGCTAACAAAAATTTGAAATCATCCTAAGCAAGTAATTCAGATAATGTGACTCATCGATTCAAGACTGAAAATCACCAATTAAGGAGTCAAAGAGAATTGAAAGGACTCTGGTTTCCAAACTCACCTTTTTTCTTCTATGAAAATCTCCAGAAATGGCTGTCCTGAATGTTTGAACACTAAATGAACAAGGTAAAGCAACACATGTGGCAACAGAATTGCAACATAATGACAACTGAGAAGTTACGGATATTCATAAATGAATACTTGCGCAGAATAAAATGATTTAAATGGTATGACAAGGTCACCAGTGTGAAAGTAATAGAAAGAACCAAACAAATGCCAGTGGCACAAGTGGTGAGAAGAAGCATTGGCGTTGTGTAAGACACGTTGAGGAAACCAGTCGATAATATTACAAGAAAATCCTTACTAGAAGTCCTCAGGA
>JAMPIV010015784.1:0-73813 GCA_024509875.1 Oreohelix idahoensis | reverse complement strand
CAAAATCCTCAAGTGAATTATTATAAATCTCCAATCCGCACGTTTGAAAATCTGAAAGTTAATAAGTAAACCCGCTTTAAAGTACCGATACTTTTGATGTTAGAGTAACGCCTCGCTTGAGAAAAGGCCTGCCTTTGAAGATGCGGATAACGCGTTGCTGAATTGTTCACCCTTACTGAATAGAGGAGTACCACCTTGTACCCATCTGGTCACCATTCTAAATATTTACGGTCAATCCCGCCGGTGAGCTGAGCTGAATTATACGACACACAAGACATAAATATTGAATTCTTCGTACAGTAAATTAGTGATTTGAGACATATTTAGAGGTATGTTATAAGAACTCGTGAAATTTTCAAACGGTGTGCACCTGAATGACTAAGGGACTTTTTTTAGGTTCATCAAGATGAGGTGGGGTAAACAGTTCCTTTCTTTGCTGTATTTGCGTCCCAAACTCAAGACCAGAATCAGACTAGGTAGTTAGATAGACATATACGAAAGCAATTAATTTGCGAAGGGTTGAAAATCGGGCACAGTCCCCTCTTGCATTCTTCCTTCCTCTTGCTCATCTTTTATTACTTTTACTCAAACATTCTCCAGCGTACTAAAAGTATTAATGTAAGGAAGTGCAACATTACAAGGAAGTATAACAGCATACATTAACAGTACCTGATCATAAAATTAAGAATATAAGTTATTAAGAATATAATATTAAGAATAAGTATAATGTAATAAAAACTAGATCATCAGAGCCTCCATACAGTATAATAGATAAAAGTACAACACAATCAGTTAGGGTGGCATATAATAAGCACTCATAAAGTATTTGAACAGTATACCATTGTATGAGTAAGGACTGAGCTTTTTTTCAGATCATTGGGAAGATTGTTCCACAGATGAGCAGCTGAGTAAGCCAAACTAGTCTTAAATAGGTCTAGCCTGGGCTTGGGTACCTGTAATTTGTTTAAGCGCTGACTACGTCTTTCATTATTTTTTAAAAGCGGCCAAAGATACTTTGGAGCATTCTATGACAGGATTTTGTGAATAAATTTCCCTTTGTTAAATAGGAAGCTATATAGACAGACATATAGATAGACAGACAGACAGACACACAGACAGATAGATAGATAGATTGATTGATTGATTGATTGATTGATTGATTGGGCAAAGCAATGCAAGACAAGACAATATAAGGCCAGCTAGGTAGGCAGCCAGCCAGGCATGCATCTACCGAGGCAAGTAGTTAGCCTGCTAGACATGCATCTAGCAGGCAGCTAGCCTGCAAGCCAAGCAACTAGCCAGCCAGGCATGCATCTATCCAGCCAGGCAGCCACAGCTAGCCAGGCAGCCAGGCGGCTAATCAGCCAGCCAGACAGGCGGCTAATCAGCCAGCCAGACAGGCACTGAGCTAGCCAGGCAGCCAGCCAGGCAGATAACCAGCCAGCTGGCCAGCCTGCCAGCCAGCAAGCTAGCCCAACTGTCATGAACATTTTATGGTATAATATAGAAATTATGCCGCTGTCTAAGAAAGCAGCTTTTCTACAAATAGTGCTAATGCGCCACTGTCTAAGAAAGCAGCTTTTCCGTGAATAGTGCTAAGTATTGCACTGACTATCTGCCTATTTTACTTTGCAACTCATCTTACTTACATGACTACATGCAGACCTGACTGCCTACGTACCTGCCTGACTAATTTATTATCTACCTGCCTGTAATAGCATGATAACTAGCCACCATTTATCTTTACCAGAGAGATTACAGAAGTTGGTGTATTGGATTAGTCAAACATCGGGCGGCCAGTTTCATGTGACACCTTGCAATAACAACGAACCAATCAATACTGATCTGCAATTAACAGACGAGCGTAAGACACTGTCGGACTTGTGCTGTAACGAAGACGACAACTGGGGTGAAAAGTAAATAAGATATTGTAAACTTTGCAGTGATATCTAAGATAAGATAGATAGATAAATAGATAAATAGATAAATAGATAGATAGATAGATAGATAGATAGATAGATAGATAGATAGATAGATAGATAGATAGATAGATAGATAGATAGATAGATAGATAGATAGATAGATAGATAGATAGATAGATAGATAGATAGATAGATAGATAGATAGATAGATAGATAGATAGATAGATAGATAGATAGATAGATAGATAGATAGATAGATAGATAGATAGATAGATAGATAGATAGATAGATAGATAGATAGATAGATAGATAGATAGATAGATAGATAGATAGATAGATAGATAGATAGATAGATAGATAGATAGATAGATAGATAGATAGATAGATAGATAGATAGATAGATAGATAGATAGATAGATAGATAGATAGATAGATAGATAGAAGATTCACAAACCTTGTATGGATCCACATAACTGCATCTGGATTTCTCGGGAGCAGAGAAGCACGGCGTACCACCCATTCCTCTCGTAGGTACGACTTTGTCTGTTGAAAGGATGGAAAATGACATTCCAAAATCTCCCAGAACGACATCATTTTTGGCGTCGATAAATATATTGCTAGGTTTGATGTCGTTGTGAACAAGTTTTTGCTTGTCATTGAGATAACGGACTGCACATGCCAACTGGATAAAGTTGATGATACGCAGCATTGGAGTCATGTCTCTGTGTCTAGAGGACAATGTCCCGTTACAGTAATCAGTACAGATGACTAAGTACCCAGGACAACGCGCTGACAGGATGTGTTTAATGACATGGGGATGAGACAATCCTTGTATGGCGCCGATCTCATTAGCAAACAAACGCATGCATCTAATACCTCCGTCAGCAGTAAGTTCTGTAGCAATTTATACACGTTGTTAAAGGTTGGTTCTCTACTGAATATCAGGCACCAGAGTACAACACCCAGGGAGTACACGTCCAACTTTAGACGAAAAATAGAAAAAAAAGATAGATAGATAGATAGATAGATAACTAGATAGATAGATAGATAGATAGATAGATAGATAGATAGATAGATAGATAGATAGATAGATAGATAGATAGATAGATAGATAGATAGATAGATAGATAGATAGATAGATAGATAGATAGATAGATAGATAGATAGATAGATAGATAGATAGATAGATAGATAGATAGATAGATAGATAGATAGATAGATAGATAGATAGATAGATAGATAGATAGATAGATAGATACATAGATAGATAGATAGATAGATAGATAGATAGATAGATAGATAGATAGATAGATAGATAGATAGATAGATAGATAGATAGATAGATAGATAGATAGATAGATAGATAGATAGATAGATAGATAGATAGATAGATAGATAGATTCACAAACCTTGTATGGATCCACATAACTGCATCTGGATTTCTCGGGAGCAGAGAAGCACGGCGTACCACCCATTCCTCTCGTAGGTACGACTTTGTCTGTTGAAAGGATGGAAAATGACATTCCAAAATCTCCCAGAACGACATCATTTTTGGCGTCGATAAATATATTGCTAGGTTTGATGTCGTTGTGAACAAGTTTTTTGCTTGTCATTGAGATAACGGACTGCACATGCCAACTGGATAAAGTTGATGATACGCAGCATTGGAGTCATGTCTCTGTGTCTAGAGGACAATGTCCCGTTACTACAGTAATCAGTACAGATGACTAAGTACCCAGGACAACGCGCTGACAGGATGTGTTTAATGACATGGGGATGAGACAATCCTTGTATGGCGCCGATCTCATTAGCAAACAAACGCATGCATCTAATACCTCCGTCAGCAGTAAGTTCTGTATGAATTTATACACGTTGTTAAAGGTTGGTTCTCAACTGAATATCAGGCACCAGAGTACAACACCCAGGGAGTACACGTCCAACTTTAGACGAAAAATAGAAAAAAAAGATAGATAGATAAATAAATAGATATATAAATAAATAGATAGATAGATAGATAGATAGATAGATAGATAGATAGATAGATAGATAGATAGATAGATAGATAGATAGATAGATAGATAGATAGATAGATAGATAGATAGAGAGATAGATAGATAGATAGATAGATAGATAGATAGATAGATAGATAGATAGATAGATAGATAGATAGATAGATAGATAGATAGATAGATAGATAGATAGATAGATAGATAGATAGATAGATAGATAGATAGATAGATAGATAGATAGATAGATAGATAGATAGATAGATAGATAGATAGATAGATAGATAGATAGATTCACAAACCTTGTATGGATCCACATATCTGCAGCTGGATTTCTCGGGCGCAGAGATGCACGGCGTACCACCCATTCCTCTCGTAGGTACGACTTTGTCTGTTGTAGATTTTCACGAACACAAAATCCTCAAGTGAATTATTATAAATCTCCAATCCGCACGTTTGAAAATCTGAAAGTTAAATCAGTGAAGACTCGGTTGTGTTGGTTGCTTTTATAGCTTGCTTCAATGTTACGCCATTTCACCTCTCACTAATTCTTTAAAAGACCCACCGCAAATAAATCCATAGATCTACAATTAAATTTATTTTCTAGTGACCTTGTCGGTGGCGGGTCTGATATCAGAGGAGAGCCGCCGACGAGTGTTCCTATTGTTAACGCGTGGGCCAAACAAGTAGGAAATGACGCAATTTCACAGTGATAAGTAAACCCGCTTTAAAGTACCGATACTTTTGATGTTAGAGTAACGCCTCGCTTGAGAAAAGGCCTGCCTTTGAAGATGCGGATAACGCGTTGCTGAATTGTTCACCCTTACTGAATAGAGGAGTACCACCTTGTACCCATCTGGTCACCATTCTAAATATTTACGGTCAATCCCGCCGGTGAGCTGAGCTGAATTATACACAAGACATAAATATTGAATTCTTCGTACAGTAAATTAGTGATTTGAGACATATTTAGAGGTATGTTATAAGAACTCGTGAAATTTTCAAACGGTGTGCACCTGAATGACTAAGGGACTTTTTTTAGGTTCATCAAGATGAGGTGGGGTAAACAGTTCCTTTCTTTGCTGTATTTGCGTCCCAAACTCAAGACCAGAATCAGACTAGGTAGTTAGATAGACATATACGAAAGCAATTAATTTGCGAAGGGTTGAAAATCGGGCACAGTCCCCTCTTGCATTCTTCCTTCCTCTTGCTCATCTTTTATTACTTTTACTCAAACATTCTCCAGCGTACTAAAAGTATTAATGTAAGGAAGTGCAACATTACAAGGAAGTATAACAGCATACATTAACAGTACCTGATCATAAAATTAAGAATATAAGTTATTAAGAATATAATATTAAGAATAAGTATAATGTAATAAAAAACTAGATCATCAGAGCCTCCATACAGTATAATAGATAAAAGTACAACACAATCAGTTAGGGTGGCATATAATAAGCACTCATAAAGTATTTGAACAGTATACCATTGTATGAGTAAGGACTGTGCGTGTTTTTCAGATCATTGGGAAGATTGTTCCAAAGATGAGCAGCTGAGTAAGCCAAACTAGTCTTAAATAGGTCTAGCCTGGGCTTGGGTACCTGTAATTTGTTTAAGCGCTGACTACGTCTTTCATTATTTTTTAAAAGCGGCCAAAGATACTTTGGAGCATTCTATGACAGGATTTTGTGAATAAATTTCCCTTTGTTAAATAGGAAGCTATATAGACAGACATATAGATAGACAGACAGACAGACACACAGACAGATAGATAGATAGATTGATTGATTGATTGATTGGGAAAAGCAATGCAAGACAAGACAATATAAGGCCAGCTAGGTAGGCAGCCAGCCAGGCATGCATCTACCGAGGCAAGTAGTTAGCCTGCTAGACATGCATCTAGCAGGCAGCTAGCCTGCAAGCCAAGCAACTAGCCAGCCAGGCATGCATCTATCCAGCCAGGCAGCCACAGCTAGCCAGGCAGCCAGGCGGCTAATCAGCCAGCCAGACAGGCGGCTAATCAGCCAGCCAGACAGGCACTGAGCTAGCCAGGCAGCCAGCCAGGCAGATAACCAGCCAGCTGGCCAGCCTGCCAGCCAGCAAGCTAGCCCAACTGTCATGAACATTTTATGGTATAATATAGAAATTATGCCGCTGTCTAAGAAAGCAGCTTTTCTACAAATAGTGCTAATGCGCCACTGTCTAAGAAAGCAGCTTTTCCGTGAATAGTGCTAAGTATTGCACTGACTATCTGCCTATTTTACTTTGCAACTCATCTTACTTACATGACTACATGCAGACCTGACTGCCTACGTACCTGCCTGACTAATTTATTATCTACCTGCCTGTAATAGCATGATAACTAGCCACCATTTATCTTTACCAGAGAGATTACAGAAGTTGGTGTATTGGATTAGTCAAACATCGGGCGGCCAGTTTCATGTGACACCTTGCAATAACAACGAACCAATCAATACTGATCTGCAATTAACAGACGAGCGTAAGACACTGTCGGACTTGTGCTGTAACGAAGACGACAACTGGGGTGAAAAGTAAATAAGATATTGTAAACTTTGCAGTGATATCTAAGATAAGATAGATAGATAGATAGATAGATAGATAGATAGATAGATAGATAGATAGATAGATAGATAGATAGATAGATAGATAGATAGATAGATAGATAGATAGATAGATAGATAGATAGATAGATAGATAGATAGATAGATAGAGATAGATAGATAGATAGATAGATAGATAGATAGATAGATAGATAGATAGATAGATAGATAGATAGATAGATAGATAGATAGATAGATAGATAGATAGATAGAAGATTCACAAACCTTGTATGGATCCACATAACTGCATCTGGATTTCTCGGGAGCAGAGAAGCACGGCGTACCACCCATCCCTATCGTAGGAACGACTTTGTCTGTTGAAAGGATGGAAAATGACATTCCAAAATCTCCCAGAACGACATCATTTTTGGCGTCGATAAATATATTGCTAGGTTTGAT
The DNA here is from genome assembly GCA_024509875.1 of Oreohelix idahoensis. NCBI lineage: Eukaryota > Metazoa > Mollusca > Gastropoda > Stylommatophora > Oreohelicidae > Oreohelix > Oreohelix idahoensis. Next base: position 66,865 of record JAMPIV010015784.1, on the reverse strand, counting down.
GTCGTTGTGAACAAGTTTTTGCTTGTCATTGAGATAACGGACTGCACATGCCAACTGGATAAAGTTGATGATACGCAGCATTGGAGTCATGTCTCTGTGTCTAGAGGACAATGTCCCGTTACTACAGTAATCAGTACAGATGACTAAGTACCCAGGACAACGCGCTGACAGGATGTGTTTAATGACATGGGGATGAGACAATCCTTGTATGGCGCCGATCTCATTAGCAAACAAACGCATGCTTCTAATACCTCCGTCAGCAGTATAGATAGATAGATAAATAGATATATAAATAGATAGATAGATAGATAGATAGATAGATAGATAGATAGATAGATAGATAGATAGATAGATAGATAGATAGATAGATAGATAGATAGATAGATAGATACACGTTTGAAAATCTGAAAGTTAAATCAGTGAAGACTCGGTTGTGTTGGTTGCTTTTATAGCTTGCTTCAATGTTACGCCAGTAAGCCTTGCATTGGGACATGACTGAAGGGGGGGGATTTTCCACTTCCTTTTTCGTCTCAAAATCTTGAAAACCAAAGAGTCCTTCATGGATGTCATACAGCATCCTCAGTATTTACAAACCCCCTCAAGATGGTAGCTATACTCTAACTTCCGATCAGTAAAAAAATTCTCAAAGTGTGCTGTGAAAAAATGATGAGCAGTAGAACAGGTTGCAGGTACACTCGAAATTCTCTAAGAATGAGAAGTGTAATCATTGTGGAAATCATTTAACTTTGCGCGTGTTTTCATTTTTTAGTACCATTTTTTTTTACCGCCACAAAACAAGTCTTTAGTCGATGTGTGCTCAGGGATATAAACGCCAGCGATATGCATGGCGAATTCAAAAGTTTGGTTTGCCAAGGGCTTTAAACTGACATTCCATACTTAGAGTCCAAGATCGTCAATAAGTAGGAATGGTACAAATGTAGATTATAAATAGATACAAGGTAAACGTCTTTGTGAATTTTCTACATATCTTTTGTACACATATTGGTCACCATTCTAAATATATTACCCCGTCAATCCCGCCGGTGACTTAGTTGATTTTATACGACAACAAGATAGTTTATATTGAATTTTTCATACCGTTTTTTTTAAAATCTTGAGGTTTCGTTTTGGGAGTCATTATTTTACGGGGAGAACAATATCTAGATAATCGGGAGTAATACGAGACTATTCCTTAACCGAAACGTGCACCCTCAATGAATAATGGACTTTATTTTAAGCGTTCTAAATAAGATGAGGGACTGGTCGTCCAGTCAGTTTTCAGAAGATTTTTCTTTGCTTTAGGTTGCGTAACCCCAGCGTACTGGGCCTTTTCAGGGACCTTCGGATTCCAACTAATTCATTAATGTGACGAGGTACTTTCCCGTATTTTCTCATCTGTGGTACTTGCCTTTCTGGTTGCGTCAGTTACATTGAAGATATGTTCACGAAGTTGCACTACCTATAGCATCAGGTCATTGTCAGCATGTTATGAGCTCAGCAAGTCTTGATGCAGCATGTACAGTGCAAAAGTCATGCAGCAGTCAGTGCAGTGCGTGGTCTAGAGGCAGAAGTTCATGCAGAATACCCTGCAGGCATCCACTTGTTGCTGTCTCTTGTTACGTCCGTTTATTAATAATTTTAGATGTTATCGCATTATGTTTTGTTTCTGGGAAACAAAAATAAAACATATTAGTCACATGACAGTGCTCCTGTAGGGCAGCAACAAATTGATTCCACTTTGCTCGGTCGGCGGCCATCCTTCGTACAGTTCTCCAGCTCTGGTTCATTCTTTGCATCTCAGCCTCCACAGTCCTACGCCAAGTTGTTTTTGGTCGGACTCTTTCGTTTTCCTTCAGGGATCCATAGCATAGCTGTTCTTGCGATGGCATCGGGGTCTCTTCTGAGGACATGGCCAACCCAACTATAGCGTCTGCCAGCTAGGATGGTGTGCATGTCCTCTTGCTTGCTCCTAGTAAGCAGATGTTGTTGTGATGGCATTCGGCCAAAAGATTCGGAGAATTTTTCGTAGGCAGGTTGTGTGAAAAGAGGACAATTCCGACATGTCCTTCTCTATTATTCTTCAGCATTCCGCACCATAGAGAAGCACAGAAAGCACACAGCTCTGATATAATCCTAGTTTCATGCTTGTGCTGTACTGAGAGGACTTCCAGATGTTCATTCATTCATAACCCTCCACTCCCAAAGGAGCATAGGCCTTCAACAAACACATGCCAAGTCCTCCTGTCACGTGCCATCATCTCAAGTTCTTTCCATGTTCTCCTCATCATTTTCACCTCTGTTTCCAACTCTCTTCTCCATGTACTTCTTGGTCTTCCTCTGCCTCTCTTGCCCTGGGGGTTCCAGAACAAGGACTGCCTTGTAATGCTATCAACAGGTTTCCTCAGTGTGTGTCCTATCCATCGCCATCGTCTTCTTCTCATTTCTTGTTCCACTGGCACTTGTCTAGTTCTTGTCATCAGTTCCACGTTGGTAACCTTGTCATACCATTTTAATCCCTCTATTCTACGCAAGCACCCATTTATGAAAGTCTGTAGCTTTTTGGTTGTTGTCTTTGTTGTTCTCCATGTCTCTGAGCCATACAATAGGACTGACTTCACATTTGAGTTGAAGATTCTTATTTTCGTGTTGGTTCCTATTTCTCTTGATCTCCATATATTTCCCAATGCAATGAAAGCTCCTCTTGCCTTTTGTATTCTTATTTTGATATCGCTGTCTGTCCCTCCAACTTTGTCTATATTACTGCCAAGATATGTGTATGATTCTACATCTTGTATTGGTGTTTCTTCAACTTCAACCCTGTTATCGTTACCTTCATTTATTCGCATTATTTTTGTCTTTTCCCTGTGTATTTTCAGACCCAATGCTGTGACCTCTCATCGAGTGTTTTCAATTTGTCCTGCATCTGATTACGGCTATGGGACAGAAGAGCCAAGTCATCAGCAAAATCCAGATCATCCAACTGCTTAGTCAGAGTCCACTGGATTCCATTTCTGTTGTGTGTTGCCGATGATCTCATAACAAAATCTATTGCCAGCAAGAAAAGAAATGGAGACAAAAGGCATCCCTGTCGCACTCCTGTTCTTATCCCAAACGGTTCCAGATGTTGTTTAGATTATAAAAGGCTGTTCTTGCTTTGTTCATTCTGTTGTTGATGTCTTTGCTTGCTCCGCCGTCTGGTGTTACTATGCATCCTAGGTATGTGAAGGTGTATGTCTGTTCCAGTTGTTGACTCCTTACTGTTATGGGCTCGGGGCTGCTCACATTGAGTATTACGACCTCTGTCTTCTTTAGACTGATGTTCAGGCCCACCTGCTGGCTAAACTTATTAAATCTGCATATTCCAGATCCTCCAATGTAGAAAACGTAGGCCATCAAATTCTTCTTGGTCTGCCCTCTGTTGTCTTTTACAATCAGCAGCAACTTTATTTGCTACTGACACAAATGCGCCACCTCTGCATACGAGAGAGTCTGCTTCTATATCTTGCCGACCTCTGTAAAAACATGGAAATTTCTTTTTCAATTTATCTGCGAATACACACTTTTTTATGCAAACCACAAGAGCTTTAATATTTGGACATGTGCCCTAATATAACCGGCAGACCATGTGTCTAGGTAGAAGGAAGTGTGCTCGCTAAATAGACTCCAAAAATTTGTTTGTTTGTTGGTATTTAGAGAAGGTTTGTGTAATAAATATATAACGTTATTAATTAGTGTTTAATATTATTTCGATATTAAGCTTAAAATTGTTTGTAATTTGCAACAGACAACAAGGTTTTAATTAACTTAACCTCACACCGTCTTATCATTCAAGTGCACTTTTGGATAACAGGTGGCAATAAACAGAGAGAGCGGAAATGGGTAAAACTGAATTAAAATATGATTACTGTCTATCTATTACTGATAAACAATCCAACAACATGAAAGCTTGTGGGATTGTTGATACATTGTTTACTGGATTCTGAGGAAATTCAGTAGTCGGAAGTGAAATTCGAATGGGTAATTTTCAAAACGGCGTCTTTCAAATAATTTAGTAAATCGCGAAAAAGCCGGATATTTTAAACATTAAAAAAAAAAAAAATCCGGCCGGGCGCACTGTTTAAGCTTGAAAAGCCGTCAAATTCGGCACAATCCGGATTTATTGTCACCCTACTGTAGATGTCACTTTAATGTTGTTTATATAACTGGGAGCTCACAGGTGAAATAATACATGATGAATTTTCCATTTTACTCACATTCTACAGTCATTTAATCGACTCCCCTTTTCACTCTCTCTTTGTCCTCTCGCCTGTTGTGGATCCTATCCCTCCATATTTCCTCCCTAGAACCATGATCAAGATGATCAATTCAGTAGTCCGTTTATTTCTTCCCAAGTACCATGATCAAGATGATCAATTCAGTAGTCCGTTTATTTCTTCCCAAGTACCATGAACAAGAAGGTTAGAGCTGTGAATCTATCGTCAGTCTAAATCAGAGTCCCCAAAGTGGTCGATATCGACCAACAAGGGCCAATAAACCCCAAAGGGTCGATTGGGGGTCAGTTAAACTTGTTGGGGGTCAAAGTTGACAATCATGTAAGAAATACAAATTAATATGAAACAAATATACCTAGAAGATCCTGTTCTTACGGACCGGCATCGCCAGAACCGACTGCAGTGGGCGAACCAGCATCGTCAATGGACCGTTGGGAATGAATGGAGACGGGTTTGGTTAAGTGATGAATCATTTTTTGTGCTCCAGCGATACGATAAACGGAGAAGAGTTTACCGCAGAGTCCATGAGCGGAATGCCGAGAACAGCGTTGATGAGGCTCCTCCACATGGTGGTGGAGGTGTACTGATGTGGGGGGCGATCAACTTCATGGGAAGAAGTGACCTGGTGCAAATTGAAGGACGCCTGAATGCCCAACGATACGTCGCTGAAATTCTTCGTCCTCACGTCCTTCCACTACTGGCTGCACGAGGGTCGATTTTTCAGCAGGATAACGCTCGACCTCATGTGGCACAATTCACCACCCAGTTCCTCGCTGACAACAACGTCCAGACCAATCCGTGGTCAGCCATGTCATCAGACATGAACCCCATAGAACACTTGAGGGATGAACTCGACGACGACTCCGCCAGCGAGACGTGGCTCCAGCCAATCTCCGACAGTTGTCTCTTGCACTGCGGAAAGAGTGGGCAGCCATCCCACAACAACAGATCCAACGGCTAATCGGATCCATGTCAAGGAGATGTCGTTCTCTGATAGAGGCCAGAGGAGGCCATACACCTTACTGAAACGGAGGCCTCAGTCGCAAAGAATAAAAGTCCAAACCAAATTTAATGAACATCATTTCATTGTTAAAGTCTGAAAGTTTCTTCATGCCAAGATTGAAACATTAATTCCGTGAAATAAAATTTTGGTACAAGTTTGAAATTTGGTGTCCATTACCACTGCAATAATGTTACGTTTCTTTTTTTTTAACAGTATATAATAATCCAATAATAATTGTCAATGCTTTTTTGAGCAGAAAATGATTTTTTTTCTGTGGATCTGATTATTTTCGCCAACTTATTAGCCTTCTCTTTTTGCGTGGTTCCTTCTCCCCACAAATGATATCAGCTCTAATGCAAATTAACACTGTTTGTCACGGGTTGCCCACCCTTAGCTCTGCAGTGATGGTCCAGCAATGACCAGAAACTATAGTATCTAATGTGGGTCTTCTAAGTTATCTACCTTCACATAAGATTACTCTTGGCAGAGATGCAAATAGAAGGATGATGATGCTTCTACCTTGAGTTAGTATGCACAAGATAATAAGAAATCAAGAAAAATGCTGAAAATGTCTTAGCACAGTTAACATTATCTGCGCGACAACTTTGTGTCGAGACATACTGAATGATTTAGCTCGTTCAAGCCCTTAACTGATTTAATGCAGTCAAATCTTAATTTAGCAGCTCTGTTTAAGTGTATTTAAGGTGACTGAGACATACGGGTGCAGGACACTCAAAAAGGATTAAATCAACTATAAATTTGCATATGTGTTTACTTGGCAGCTTTTAAGTTTGTACTTAGCTGCCAGTAAGAATGTTGATTTCTGCCCCAGCCGATGTTTGGTTCTTTACAGGTTATGGACTTGTTCAGTCACGTCACTGGTCAAGTCTGGAGGTTGTGATCTTGTCTTGAAGTGCTGTTGTTGTTTTTGTGTTGCTAAAGTATCACGTGTTGTTAGGTTTTGTTGTTTTGCTAAAAATTTGCGTTGTATGTTGTTGTTAAAGACTTGTCTTTGTTAAAGATTAAGGTTTTGTTGTTATCTTGCGTTGTTTATGTTGAAAAAGATCTTGCGTTGAATTTATGTTGTTAAAGATCTTGTCCTCAGATTTTTTGTTAAATATCTTGTCTTAATGTTTTGTTGTTAAATATCTTGTGTGAAGATTTGTTGATAAAGATCTTGCGTTAAAGTTTTGTTGTTAAAGATCTTGTCTTGAGGTTTTGTTGTTAAAGATCTTGTCTTGACGTGTTGTTGTTAAATACCATGTGTTGAGGTTTTCTGTTGTTAAAATTTTTATGTTGACATTTTGTTGTGAAAGATCTTGTCTTGAGGTTTTGTTGTTAAAGATCTTGTCTTGAATTTATGTTGTTAAATATCTTGTCTTGAGGTTTTGTTGTTAAAGATCGTGTCCTCATATTTTTTTGTTAAATATCTTGTCTTAACGTTTTGTTGTTAAATATCTTGTACTGAAGCTTTGTTGATAAAGATCTTGCGTTAAAGTTGTGTTGTTAAAGGTCTTGTCTTGAAGTTTTGATGTTAAAATCATAACTTGAGGTTATGTTGTTAAATATCTTGTGTGCAGATTTGTTGTGAAATATCTTGTAAGAAGTTTTGTTGTTAAAGATCTTGTCTTGAGGTTTTGTTGTTAAAGATCTTGTATTGAAGTTTTGTTACGAATCTTGTCTTGAGGTTTTGTTGTTAAAGGTCTTGTGATCACGTTTTGCTGTTAACGATTTTGTGTTGAGGTTTTGTTGTTAAAGATCTTCTGTTGAGGTTTTGTTGTTAAAGATCTTGCCTTGAAATTTTGTTGTTAAAGATCTTGTCTTGATGTTTTGTTGTTAAAGATCTTGTCTTGAAGTTTTGTTGTCAACAAAAATCTTGTCTTGAAGTTTTGTTGTTACAGATCTTGTCTTGAAGTTTTGTTGTTAAAGCTCTTGTCTTGAAATTTTGTTCTTAAAAATTTTGTCTTGAAGTTTTGTTGTTAAAGATCTTGTGTTGAAGTTTAGTTGTTAAAGATCTTTTGTTGAGGTTTTGTTGCTTAAGATCTTGTGTTGAGGTTTTGTTGTTAAAATCATTGTCTGGAAGTTTTGTTATTAAATATCTTTGGTTGGAGGTTTGTTGTTAAAGATAATGTGTTGAGGTTTTGTTGCTAAAGATTTTGAGTTGAGGTTTTGTTGTTAAAGATCTTGCCTTGAAGTTGTGTTGTTAAGGATCTTGTCTTGAATATTTGTTGTAAAGATCCTGTGTTGAAGTTTTGTTCTTAAAGATCTTGGGTTGAGATTTTGTTGTTAAAGATCCTGTTTTGAAGTTTTGTTGTTAAATATATTGTCTTGAAGTTATGTTGTTAAATATCTTGTCTTAAAGATGTTTTGTTAAATATCGAATGATTAAAATGTTGTTGTTAAAGACCCTCTCGTGATGTTTTGTTGTTAAAGATCTTGTCTTGAGGTTTTGTTGTTAAAGATCTTATCTTGACGTTTTGCTGTTAAAGATCTTGTGTTGAGGTTTTGTTGTTAAAGATCGTGTGTTGACGTTTTGTTGTTAAATATCTTCCGTTGAATTTATGTTGTTAAAGATCTTGTCTTGAGGTTTTGTAGTTAAAGATCTTGTCTTGAAGTATTGTTGTTAAAGATCATGTGTTGAGGTTTTTTTGTTGTTACATTTTTATGTTTGTGATAAGAGGTTTTGATGTTACTAAAAGTTAAGGTTAATAAGGTGAGGTCAAGCTATGTAAGTACCTGAGTAAGAAATGATGATGATGTATTTCTCAGGATCCCTATCCGCTACCTCTTCTGATCTCACTTCGTGTAAATTAATTGCTGTGGTGTTATGTGGCTTAAGTGTCTAGGGTAATGTATGCATTTTCATTAATTTCCAAACAGAACTTTTACTCAATGAAAAGTAATTAAATAAGACTGTTGGTAAAGTTTATATGTGTATGTACAATTTAATCTGCCTGTACCTCAATCTTTTGGGACAAGACTTGTCAAACTCAAGAAAATTTTTATTTACAAGATGGAAATAAATATGGTGGAACTCTGTCCATGTATGTAAACAAAAGTCACTGGAAGAACTAATCCTCTGTTCTGGTTTCTATGGTGGGTATTATATTTGGTCTATGATTGGAAAGTCTGTTCTTTTCATCACACTCAGGTGAATATTTTATTTTTGTGGAATTTTAGTATGATGACATATCAGTGTCTTTTCTAAAGTACTTAACTTGCAAGCATGTCTGATGCTGCTGACTCAATGAATATTCGAGTTCACCAAAGCGTTGTACTTCCTGGATGAGGACTAGTGGCCTAGCTACAACTGGTATGATGAGCAGTCACTCCCACGTGTTGTTCTCTCCAGGCTTACTGCACCAACTAGATACTTCGTGGTACAACCCTGGAATGAGAAGGAAAGTTTCCTCCCATATAAATCTTATGTACATTAATTCCACACATAAACACTGTTACAACTCACCTGGGTCAGTCCTGTGTGCTGACCCTTTGCACCTGACTTGAATTTCCGTCGTCTACACTCAGTTCTGTGTAATCATTCTTCTTCAGTAATAATACAAATCCACTGTCCATCAGTCGGGTTAGTCTTCCACACAATAAACTTGGTGTGCTTAATCTAGCACTGTAACCTGTTTTCAACTTCGTTCTAACATTCTCTACATGATTTTATATAATATTTATACATTTGTGGCACTGCAAAAGCCAATATCAATTTATTAACACTCACTTACAGTCGCAAAATTGTAAGGCCAATTGCCAAACATTTTTACACATTTTATTTCACTTTCCAAATAAATCTGCTTTAGGCACATTCCTACTTAGGAAGTCGTGACCCAAACTCTCTCCCAAGAGGCAGTATCGAAATCAAATTATGGCTCACACAAAAGCCTGTTACATGTTAATAATATAAACAAATAAAATTATCTGTCTTACCCCAAGTAAGGAATAATCACATACACATTCGTGACTAGCAGTAAAAGGGTTTGTAAATACTGCGTTCTAGTCCAGACGGCAAAAACTTGGTCACTAAGTCTTCCCGCTGATGTGAGCTTGGCACGTTTTTTCAAATCTAATGACCTGATCTTACAAAGAGGTGTTAATTTTTATTATCTACACCTAACCAATCAGAAGTCGAGTCCAAAAAAGTTAAACATTTTTGGGGGACTGTCAAAATGAGTGATTTTAAGTGTGTTTGTTTATCTGAAAATATTGGTTTATTATATATCTTAGTTACTTCTGGACCGAGATTGATTATCAAAAGTGATAATCAAACGGCCATTTGTCTTCTATCATCCCATATAAGTTTCCTTCCATGTTTCCTTAGCATTTTCATCTAGGTAATTTTTAAGTAATTAAATGCGCCTGTACCTTGAACTGAAAATATTACTAAATTAAATTTTACTATGTCAAGATAATATTATTTGGGGAAATCTTTATATTACTGTATTTAGCATTATTATCGCTATAATTCAAGATATTCTTTTCATTTTAATTCCTTTTAGTTATTGAGAAATAAATTATTTAAGTTTATTCAAAAACTCAAAAAGGAGATCTTGTCTTGAAGTTTTGATGTTAAAATCTTAACTTGAGGTTTTGTTGTTAAATATCTTGTGTGCAGTTTTGATGTGAAATAACTTGTGTAAAGTTTTGTTGTTAAAGATCTTGTATTGAAGTTTTGTTACGAATCTTGTATTGAGGTTTTGTTGTTAAAGATCTTGTGATCACGTTTTGCTGTTAACGATTTTGTGCTGAGGTTTTGTTGTTAAAGATCTTCTGTTGAGGTTTTGATGTTAAAGATCTTGCCTTGAAATTTTGTTGTTAAAGATCTCGTCTTGATGTTTTGTTGTTAAAGATCTTGTCTTGAAGTTTTGTTGTCAACAAAAAATCTTGTCTTGAAGTTTTGTTGTTACATATCTTGTCTTGAAGTTTTGTTGTTAAATCTCTTGTCTTTAAATTTTGTTCTTAAAAAATTTTTCTGGAAGTTTTGTTGTTAAAGATCTTGTCTTGAAGTTCAGTCGTTAAAGATCTTACGTTGGGGTTTTGTTTTTAAAGATCTTGTGTTGAGGCTTTGTTGTTAAAATCATTGTCTGGAAGTCTTGTTGTTAAAGATCTTTGGTTGGAGTTTTGTTGTTAAATATCTTGTGTTGAGGTTTTGTTGCTAAAGATTTTGTTTTGAGGTTTTGTTGTTAGAGATCTTGCCTTGACGTTTTATTGTTAAGGATCTTCTAAAACATAACAACCTCAGTCCCTATTCATACAATCGTAAACTTTTCGAATACTTTTTGAGTTCTGGTTATGTGCCCCCTAATGTGATTATTTTCCGAACTGGCTCTCTGCTTCGTACTGTGCAGGCGTGTTTTTATTTGGCTCTGCATTTTGGATATTTTATTGAATTTGTTCCCATTTAATATGGATGGTTTATACATCCATGTGTTGGCGGTTTTGTTTGACATACAATTAAATAGTTTATTCTGTAACTGTGTTAAATTCACGTATAAATATTGCTTTTTCTGTATGGAATGACGGTAGGAGCGTTCATCGTATCCGGCCACCATTTGTCGATATATGGAAAACTACTGTAACACATTCCAAACTCTGACGGTGACCATCTGGCCAGGGAACAATAGACAATGCTAAATCACAGGGCCTGCCCGCCCTCAAGCATGTAATTTGATCATGGCGAGCGTGGACAGCAGCGTCGTCGTATCAGGAATTTTATATCGGTGTATTCATTTTCGGACTGCCAATGCTTTCTGCCACGCTTTTAATAATGACCACGTGACTAGTCACTAACCGCTGTAAAGAAGAGACGGTGTATTTTCTTGGCTATTAGCCCCTCTTAAACAGATAAGGTTTCCAGCGGATCAATGTATTTCACTGGCAATTAATCCCAGCGGGCATGTAAACATGTCACACTTAGAGATCGGCCATGGCTCGCAGGTAACGAAAGCCGCTATGAACTGTAGATTGCGCCCGACCACGATCAAAAATTACTCCCTTCGCGTTAAACTTCAGGGATTTAACAAAGCGTCGGATTTAACCTTTTAAAAAGCAAATGACGGTGAATGTGCTACAGTACTCTTCCACAATACATATCATTAAGAGGAATTTCGCATAACGTGTACCAAATACTACCGTAATGACCATGTCGAGACGAAAGCAGACAAACAAGGGGTCTTTGTAGAAGATTTTATCACAACACCACTACTATCTGTGCACCTTTATCATACAAAAAACATGGTGATAGCTCAAGGAACTGCCACTGCTATTGAGTCGTGACTGGAAACGGACTTTGTCAATTTAAATGAGTCTGCAAAAAACATAATTTGTACCACTAAATTGGACTCGACAATATTTTTACCCAAGCTCGCTATAGACGTCACATCATCAGCTGCCAGCGTCTTATCTGCTGATAGCAAAATCATCAACATCAGCTCTAGCATAAACTTTCCCACAAATACATCCACTTTGCCTCCCGCGGCACAAGACTTTCCAATGAGCGACACAGTAGCAAATACTCCATTTTCTCAACCTATGCTGGCCATAGAATATCCAATGGGCCCCAAAGAAACTAGCACACAAACAGATGAATCATTATCAGGGGAAAATCATCCAGAAGTCACTCACATGATAAATGCGCAGTGCTGCCAGGAGCTGATGATAAAAATGGAGGACACCCTTCGAACACTAATTGCCGATCTGGCGACTAATGTCTATAAATCGATCAGCGCAGAAAACTAACTACTTAAAAAGGAAATACTGCATCTAAGAGAAGATAATTCCAATATGAAACACTTCGTTGAGCAACTACGAAGCGATTTTTATAATTATAAAACAGAGCACTCGGAACATCCTCTTATAGTACCTTAAGCTTCTGGAGATCCTTCCAAAGAACATACATCAGACGACCGCCGCAAGCAGCACCAATATAGCACCAAAAAAGTTGAGGATACACGTGCGCACGAAGCTTACCCTATTAGTGCAAAAGTAAGCAACAGGTTTCCTTGCAAACATGACTAGATTTCCGCTCTGCTGGAATGTTCCCTCTCTCCTAGACTTAACCAAGAGATTTGTTAAAAACCTCTGTACAGCAATCTCTGCTTTGATAACTTCTTCTAGAACACCATCAGGATCCGCATCTTTGTCAGCTCGTAAAATCTCTGTCACATTCTATTTTCCCCCGTAAACTGTTTTTTTTTTTTTCAGTAAACGTGTGCAGTAATTTTTCTGGATAAATGTTTAGGACATATCGTTGATCTGGCCTACATAGAATGTCTAGGAGATCTTGTAGAGCTGGTCTATATAGAATGGTTAGATGATATCATACTGCTAGTCTATATAGAATGTTAAGGAGATCTCGCGGAGCTGGTCTATATAGAATATCAAGGAGATCTTGTAGAGCTGGTCTATATAGAATGTTTAGATGATAACGTACTGCTAGTCTATATAGAATGTCTATGACATCGCGTGGAGCTAGTATTCACAGAATGTCTAGGAGATATCGTGGAGCTGGCCTATATAGAATGTATAGGAGATCTCGTGAAGCTGGTCTATATAGAATGACTAGGTGATCTCATGGAGCTGGTCTATATAGAATGTTTAGATGATATCGTACTGCTAGTCTATATAGAATGTCTAGGAGATCTCGTGGAGCTGGTCTATATAGAATTTCTAGGAGATATCGTAGTGCTAGTTTATATAGAATGGCTAAGGGATCTCATAGAGCTGGTCTTTGTAGAATTTCATCACAAGTTTCAGTCCAACTCATCATTTTCTGTTTTATGTAACTGTTACTGTGATTTTTGCCTAGATTTTATAGACGTCAACTTGTTTGATTTTGGTTGATGATCTAAGATAGATAACTGTCTATTAACTTTTCAGTAACAGGTTAGATTAGTTATTATCTTCTCGTGTCATATTCTCCTATCCTTATAAGGATCGATGTTGACCTGGTTCAAGGAAATGTCTTAAATAGTTGGCATTCCTTAAGACGCTATCTACATGTCCATATAAGGAGCAATTTAACTCACTTTTCGGGGAAACGCCCTGGACGGTATTAGTTCTACTCAGGACTGTGCTTATGGCACATGCGCAAAGTTTTGGGCGCGGATCGAGAGACTTCCGATCTGGGAGTCGACCTGAGTTTGTCTGTGAGGACGGAGGTCCGAAGATTCTTCTCTGCTATTTTCTTGGGGAAGAGATGTCCTCTGTGTGACTAGAAATGTCAGTGATTTCCCCCATGTTTATTCGATACGCCAAAGGACGACGAGTGTTGTGTTCTAGTGTTTTTCCTAGGATCCTGTCAAGGTAAAATACACATTGTAAATCTTCTCGTTATGCCTTGATCTGCAGATTTGATGATGTCTGCATATAAGAGTGATTGACAATTTTGAAGCGACATTTTTTCTAGCAGAGCTATAGACTATATGATATGCAGAGCCCACTATATGTGCTCCTTATAGAAACCAAGACTAATACTTTTTAATTGATGAAAGAAACTCAAAGAAGATAGGATGATTTTGAATCCCGCTACTCAGGCAGTATGATTGGCATGGACTGATATGCCTTGCTATCAGGTAATAACACAGAGGTTAACTTATCATAAAAGCCCGCTATTTGCGGCCTTATTTAGTCGCCGTAAAAGCCCGCTACCTGCGGCTTGTATTTTTGCCAGAAGTTCCTGTCAGATGATGTCAGAGGAACCAAAGATTATTGCCAAATAATTGAGAGACCGAAGCTTTCTGTGCGGCATTCTCGACTCTATGGAGTAACTTTTTTTGTGCAGGCAATATTTTTTTCACTTGCTACGGTTTTAACCTGTCATGCTTTACCCCCTTTAGAAAAGCCGTCAGTTTTAGACCTTTTTTTTTTTTTTTTTTTTTTGATATCAAGATTTAATCAGTTTACAATAGATTTTTGACTTTGATATTTATGATCCATTAACCAAAGATTGACAATTTTTGTTTCTTGTTGTATTAAAATGCCAACGCCCCTTTTTAGTATTTGTGCGAGGCATTTCCCAAGTTTTTCTTTTTTTTTTAATTTTTTTTATACTTTATCATGTTTTGACATTTTTTTTAGCAAAACTTTGCGTTTAGTCCAGTTAGACCTGTCCCGTTACAATTTTCTAATCTGAGGAACATACGTCTTTTGGCACAGGCATTTACTTTGTGATTTACTAGAGGATTTGTTTTTGTTAATGTGTGACAATATAATTGAGACCGACTTATTTTCTCGTCTGGGATTTTTTTTTGGATATTACTAACTTAAGCGTTTTGAGTTAGACCTGGGATACAATACTATCAGAACATAGATTGACAAGCCATTAAGGTTCTGTTGTATTAAATGTTCCAAGATGTATGGATATCAGACGTCGTCAACTATTATCATGTATGTGATGTTTCGCAACCTTGTCAATTGACTGTACCCGTGATGTCAGCGTATGTCTCGTATTAAATGATTGAAAGGTCATCAGTCGTTACCAACACTTAATTGATTTCTACATGTGATGGAGTGAGTGTCCTGTGTACCTATCAAGATCCTATACACATTCGCGTCTTCTGTATCTGATATCTACTCACTCACTCATCACGTCAACCTATATACATCTACAGTACTACACGTTTGGCTGTTTTTATGGCGTTTGCGTTAGTGTCAACATTGCACCTTGTCAGGGCCCCAACATTTAGTGAACTGACCCAAATAAAATACACCACAACATCGGGACTGGACAACATTGTACTTCACCAGCCCATGTTGACCTCCTACATTCAGCTTTAACATTGTGGTGGCCACAATCGGATTTAACAGTAACTAAGCAATTAAATTTGCTATACCTGTTTGTAATAAGACTATTTGACTGCCTACTTTCCCTATTGGTAATACGACTGATATATTGGCTACTGTTTGTTTGTTAGTGTTGATGTAGAGATTCACATATTTTATCTGGATGCACTTTCCACTGCCTTTCTTGCCAACTCGTTACTGTATGTCCTCTTGTATGTTCCCATACTTAATGTATTTACTTCTACGTATATTTCACGAGCTCCCGCTTTGGGGCTTTTGGATTTGTTTTCTGTTGAAATGTGCCTTCTAAACTTGTTTGATCTCATTGGTACTTCTACTGTTGGCGTTGCTGTTTCCAAGAACTTCTCCGCATCGTCATACCGTACATGGAGAGCCGGCCCTCGCGATTTTTTTAAGGTGGTGTGAGGTCACGTGATGGTGCTCCCAACACCCGTACAGTATTGAATGTACTATAACGAGGCTTACTTTTAGGCTACTGAGTATGACCACTATGTCATTTCCGGAAGTCATGTTCACTGTGTCTTTTTTTTCGTTTCATTTGTCTTCTTCTTTTAAAATTTTAATATTTTTTTTATAATTTCAAGAAAAAGTACATTTTGGCACTTCCCTCAAGTCGGCGTCTAGTATGGCCACACTGCTTGTAGCGCCAGAGTCGGCCCCGCGAATATGTGTGATCTGTTGCCTGTGGCCTTCTGTAATTTCTTTTCGTCTACTTGTTACTGAAACATTTGGACTTATTGGATATTGTAACAGTGAGCCTTTGTGCTTTTTCTTCTGAGATATCTCACATTGAGCTCATGTCTGTAGCAATACGTCACTGTACATCTTCTGATGTTCTGCTCTAAATTTGGCTGACAAGACGGCGATCTGATGCCACATCTGGTCCTCTACATACTTTAACTATGTCTAATAAACATCTAAACATATTGTTTGGGCCAGTATGATCAATCTTATTGTCTGTCCTGTGTTCTGGTGATACCAATGTGTCGTTATGCTGTAGTGTATGTGAACATATGATTCCTCATATAACCAGCTGATGTGAAGCACAAATATTTATGAATCCGTCTCCATTGTCATTCTCTGTCTCTAAACCATCCGTTCCCATAATGTCTCCAAAGCCTTTGTTGGCTGCTCCCATCCTCGCATTCATATCATCCTTCAAGCTAGTATTAACTTTACCTTTCCTTCTATCCGTGACATTTTTAATGTCGATGTCAAATTATTCTTTGTTATTATTTGGACTATAACAGTAGATGATATTCATCTTTAGTGACAGTTGCTAATTTTTGTCTGGGTCCCCTTTGCTTCGTATCCCAAAAGTGCCTTTTCTTTCTTGGACAGCATTAGAGTACATTCTGAATACAGTTGTTTCCCCTGTGTTCCCTTCCATTACGTTTCGCGCAGAATGCTTAATTCCGACTCTGTTCAGTTATTGCATCATTATCCTACTCGGAGGAGGGCCTTCGTCCTGGAATGCTGAGTTCAATTACCTGCCTTTGTTCACATATCTGCCTGTTGGGGGCTTTACTTTTCTATAGGTTGGTGTAACCAACCCTCCCTAGTCGTCTCAGTAGACATGCCTGGTGTACTATTCTTTTATCTCTTTACAGGCATTAGTAACACCTAGGCGATGTTCACACATTAGCTAACAGTAATTAGTAACACCTAGGCGATGTTCACACATTAGCTAACAGTAATTAGTAACACCCAGGCGATGTTTACACATTAGGTAACAGTAATTAGTAACACATATGTGATGTTCACACATTAGGTAACAGTAATTAGTAACACCTAGGCGATGTTCACACATTAGCAAACAGTAATTAGTAACACCTAGGCGATGTTCACACATTAACTAACAGTAATTAATAACACCTAGGCGATGTTCACACATTAGCTAACAGTAAGTCGCCATGTAGCATCTACTTGTACATGTTATACACAACAACAAAATGTAACAAATATGTCCACAAACTGACGTACACATCAACAAACATAAGTAAATTACTTTAAAAACAATCATGGTACATATTAATTTTTTTTAATAGCTAACAAGAACTATTACAAGACATATTTTGACAGCTAAATGCAGACAATCATAAATTAAAAGACAACCTGTCAACTCAACAAATAAGCGACATCGCTTGACCACAAGTCCACATTTTATAAGTATCAAATATCGTGTTCGCGACAAAAATATTTCACAAATGACACATCTAATCCAAGCCATAATTTATAAAAGACATATGCGTGTTGATGTCAGTTTTGTGGACTTTGTGTATATACATTTGTTGAGCTCTTTTTCAGGTTACTGGTTAGCTAGTGGTAGGTGTACCAGGGTACTAGCATCGTGACGCGAATGTTCCATGAAAATGACAAAAGAGCTGGTCAACAAACTCCAACGAGTGGTAGGCAAATTGGCCAATACTGGACTGTACTCAACTCGTTGGTAAAAGTTCATATAATTTATTGACGTGGTACAGAAGACGTTCAACAAGACGATACATTGTTTGATGTGGACGATCAACAATTATGCATGGTAGTGATACTCTGATACAATGTACATTTTTTCTGATAATATTTATGGATCCCAGCAGATCCATTCCAAACAAAATCCTTTTTCTACCCAAGTGATTTGAGTTCACTAAATATTACTATCTGTGGAATGTTAAGGCAATGTCCGTTGACCTTCTTCAAGGACATCTGACATAGTGAATAACTTCATACTGATGAATGACGTTTCCATTCAAAACTTGTCTTAATCCAAGACTTCCTCATTACAATACTTTACACAGTTGATAAGATCCATACCGTTATACATCAAAAATACAAATAGGTTAGAGACTTCCTTTGGCTAACCTCTCTGCAATATGCCAAGACCTTGACGTTGGCATTATGGAATATAATGTTCAAAATACGATCAAATACATTCTTCGCTCGTAGGAATTTCCACTACGATAGATCTAAGTGAGGCTAAGAACTCCACTGTTCCATTCTAGAAACCCAGCAAATATGGATTCCCGCTAGACTCCAGTGATGAGTAGCCACTTCACTTAACCATCAACATATTAATAAAACGAGGGCTCAAAAACTTACATATCGAACTGGATGTTGGCTTCTACCTGAAGACCAACCATCCTCTATTAACAATTCTTCCACAGAATTGTAGAGAATAAAATATCAACACACGGACAGTAAGTCCGATTTGCCCTTACAAGATCCTGACGTCATACTCCTCTAAACTAGGTAACCCGAGCGCAAAGAGCAACTCACACTCTGCATTGTGCACGCCCGTGCGTGAATAAATCGAACGCACAAATAATATAACTATATCAAGAATGGTGCGTAGACTTTTAACACTGGCAGGACCAGAGACTGCCCACTATGTAAAAAGTACGCAACAACATTATAGACAAACTTTACAACCATCCTCTATATAAGTTAACGTATATTTATAGTCTGTCTACATCGTTGTCACAGCGATAACCGTAGCTTGTGTCCACTAGTGACAATGAGACTCAAAACACGTACACATTTTGACATTCACCCTCAAAGACCCGGTGCGGAAGACATGCTTGACCCGGAAATAAAATTTAATCATCAGCTAGTGAACTGTAGCAGGTACTTAAATGACACAGAAGAACTTAACAGAAGCCTCGATACCCGCTACAATCCTGTGGAACTGGAAGACATGCTAAGCAACAAAGCCCCGACGACAATGTAGGAAGAACTTGGATGTGTTACCTCTAGAACACACACACATACACAAACACACACACACACACACACATACACACACACACCCACACAGATCAAGAGAAATATCGATCGATAAATATTGTAGTATGAAGTACAAAGAAGTTCATCTTTATCACTTGCCCCCCCCCCCCCCCCTTTTTCCCCATCCCCCCCCCCCACACTTTTTTAGCTCCATATGAAACATGGAACTAATACTGCACAATAAGGCATGTCTGACAAGACCACTAATATGAAGTTGTGTAATTTCATCATATAAAACAAATAGCCACATAAACCACAACAGCAAGAGCATGTGAACGCCTGGTGCAGCCTTCCTGGGGACCAGCAGTATTGGTGGCTCTTTGAGCCTGAGGCGCGATAAGGGAAATTATGATAACTACATGACTGATGGCTGGACTGTGAACGGGGCTGACCAAACAACATATTATGTTAACTACATGAAAGATGGCTGGAATGTGAACGTGACTGACCCAACAACAAATTATGATAACTACATGACTGATGGCTGGACTGTGAACGGGACTGACCCAATAACAAATTATGATAACAATATGAATGATTGCTGGACTGTGAACGGGACTGACCGAACAACAAATTATGATAACTACAGGACTAATGGCTGGACTGTGAACAGGACTGACCCTAAAAACAAATTATGATAACTACAGGGCTGATAGATGGAATGTGAACGGGACTGATCAAACAAAAAATTATGATAACTACATGACTAATTTCTGGACTGTGAACGTGACTGACCCAACAACAAATTATGATAACTACAGGACTGATAGCTGGACTTTGAACGGGACTGACCCAACGACAAATTATGATAACTACAAGACTGAATAGCTGGACTGTGAACGGAACTGACCGAACAACAAATTGTGATAATTGCATGAAGGAATCGCTGGACTGTGAACGGGACTTACCAAGCAACAAATTATGATTACTGCATGATTGATGGCTGGACTGTAAACGGGATTGACCCAACAACAAATTATGATAACTACTTGACTGAATGGCTGGACTGTGAACGGGACTGACGCAACAACAAATTATGATAACCACATGACTGATGGCTGGACTGTGAACGGGACTGACCCAACAACAAATTATGATAACTACATGACTGAATATCTGGACTGTAAACGGAACTGACACAACAACAAATTATGATAACTACATGACTGATGGCTGGACTGTGAACGGGACTGTCCCAACAACAATTTACGGTAACTACATGACTGATGGCTGGACTGTAAACGGGACTGACTCTTACTTACTTACTTAGTCGTTCCCCTTCTACCGTGAGGTGTAGAGGTTTGGAAGAGAGAGCGCCAGACCATTCTATCAGCTGTCTTCTTCCTGGCCTGGACCATTCTAGTCCTCGGTCCTTCAAAGATTGTCTAATGTTGTCCTCCCAGCGGACTCTGGGTCGTCCTGGAGGTCTGGATCCCTGGCTCTTTGTTTCCCATGCTTGTCGTGGTAGCCGATCTTCTCCCATTCTGCAGACATGGCCAAACCATCTTAGTTGGGACTGTTCTACTTGGGTCTGTATGGGGTGGCATTTTAGGCCTTGACGTATCGTCTGGTTGCGTACCATGTGTCACAAAGTTACCCCTGTGAGGGTAACCAAAGAGAGTTATCTGTGAGGTGCCGGCTTTGTCAATGGCTCAGATTCGCCTGGCACCCGGTTGAAGATGAGCAGCAGGAGTGGAGAAGGTGAATATAAGACTTTGGGATGAATTCCCAGCATATAGCCCCAGTGATTCTGGATCTCGTGACATATACCTCCTACCACTCTATCTCCCCCTCTATATACTAACGAGCCCCCACTCCCCTATTACACTGAGTGAACAGAAGAGAAAGAGAAGAAGAACAGTATGTCTCTTTCGCACACTTTCGTTCCTTCTCTATATATGTGATAACGTGTGTTGGTAAACACAACTACAACATTTATTAATGTTCTGAAATATAACAACATTCAATTACACTGATACAAATGCAACTAGAAATAACATTAACTATCCCTGTGAAGAAAGATATTAGTTAATGCAAAATACACAAATGAATCTAAAGTCTACCCTATGTGATGATGATGAATTTAAGTAACTCCTAAATACTAACAAAAAGGATATCTTGTGTTTCTTGGTCTCTTGCTAACTGTCAATAAACTCTGGTTGTTTGAACACAATGGACAAGTCTTTGTCTGCCTACAATAACATTGGACGGTTCACTCGATTTCGCCAGGTGTCCACGGCTTGTATTTTTGTCTTTCACAATGCCTGTGTTGACATTGTCCCGAGCGTCCGAGGTGTCTTATTCATGGGTGAGGTTGAACACAATGTTAGGCGGGTGAGACTTCGTCTGTTATGCAGATGTCCTTTTGTTGTCTTGGTATTTTGCTTATGTGGTGACGATGATGGAAATATGTTGTATATTCGTATTTGTTGGTGCATCAATTGTACAGGGAGAATCTGTCCATTACTGCATGTAATTTAGGATCTCGATAAATTTGGTAGGCACTGGGGTTACAAAATCTCCCGTCTGCTCTTGCAGCTTTTGATCATAGTTTCTCAAAGGCACTTGTTGTAAAAAATCATCCGTTGGCGACTGCCACTTCAGATCATTAAATTTCTCAAAGGCACTTGTTGTAAAAATCATCCGTTGGCGACTGCCACTTCAGATCATTAAATTTCACGTGGACAGCTATTTAGAAATGCAGCAATCCTTCTGGGTATTTTCTGCTTTCTTTTTGGGTGGGTAGTCGATGATAGAAAGACCCTTCACCGCCTGGTAAATTCCTTTCTGACCCCCGTGGAGTATTGGTAGGTTGTTGCCGTTAATTACGTGTGAGATGCGTGTCGTCGCAGTATCTCGGTCGGCCCTACTCTAAAGCTTGTCCTGTGATTAACGCCAACCACGTAGTAGACTAAGGATGAGTATCTCAAATGGTCCCTGTCTCTACCACTGTGATGGATAAAATAATGAACCCTTTGTAAGTATCCCGTAAACTATGCTACGCCTGTAGTGTCTTGTATGTGAAATCTTATCACTATAAGAAAGGGCTGTGCGGTGTTTACTGCACGTTTAACATGTAATGTAAGAGGCAAAATAAAAGTGTCTTGTATTTACTTCGTTATAGTTACTGGAAACTGTGCAATCTTATAAATATAATCATTCTCTGCATGGCGTTTATTGCAACCTGTACTTATTAGTGTGAAATATAATATTATAATAAACGTGACTGGTATTTACAGTGTTATATTTATGGAAAATATGTATATATTATCTGAATGAAGTTAAGACATAATAATGATAAAGTACAAAATATATTACACTAACCTTGGTGTCCCTATACGAATTTCACTGACACAATGTCTTGATTCTTTCTTGTGAAATCTAGAACCCACGTTTTGGTTGGCGGAATGGTTTCTCTTACCAATGCCAAGCAATGAATCTAGTTGGGTTATATATCGTCTGAATCGCCTAGGGCGATTTTTTTCGGGTTCGCTTCCTGTGTCATGTGAAATTTCGTTTGTTTTCCTAAAGTCAGACATTCCGTCCTCAAACTGTGTACAATTTCCTGTATTATTTTGCTATGGTCGCTCTCATATTTTGCTTATCCGAGACAACTTGTCTGCGTTCGTCTTTTGGGGCACGTACAGTGTTGTTCTTCTCGTTATAATTTCGTATTCATACTGCTTTCATGTTGCCCTTGTGCAGACTTTAAGTCTCCCTTAGTCACAACAATACTTGGTTAACACTGGCCCTGTGTAAACATATCCGCAACTTAGTATCAATTATTCCGATAGTCTGTTGGTGCAATGTCCGCGTGTTGTGAAAACATTTCAGGTGAATGTTGTTGCGTGCTGTCTCAGTGTTCTGTAAACATTACATTCTACGGCTAGCCACAATAATATTGCTTGTACCTTCCTGCCTTTGTGAAAACACAACCGAGACGTTGAAGCGATTACCTCAATAATCTGTTGACCCACTGTCTATTGTTATGTAAACAGTCCATGCGAAATTGGTCGGATTACCACGATTGATGAAGACGATGTCTGGTTTTAAGAATTAAAATGCAGACTTACTCGCGTCCCGTGACATATGTCCCCCACACGAAGTCTTAGCTTGGGAAGACTCCTGCGAGTCAGGATGCATTTTACATTCCCTATTGTCGGCTGATGTTATCTCCTCGCTATCACTATCCTCCTCATCTTCCTCGTTTCCACCATCCTTCTCCTCGTTCAAATCGTTCTTCTCGCAATCTTCCTCAGTTGCTTCTCCTGCATCAGCTATAAAGAGCTGCTCCCTTTCCTGTTTCAATATCGTGACCGTAGTCAAGAGTTGTCGCCCCTGCTCGACTACGTTCGTAGAGTGTGTTGTGATTTTCTGCACACCTGCAGATGACTGTCTAGCCGCATTGGGCTGCAGTGCTGAGTTCGGATTTCCTTTATTCAAATGCTTTGTGGCTGCTCGTGTCCTGAAGTTGGCCGCTTCAGTTATGTGTCTGGCTAAGTATCTCTTTAGCAGAATAATATTATATATTTCCAGCTGATTCTCCATTGGAATCTTATCATTGGTTCGAGATGCCTTCTCGACCATTGCGTATGGCCCGTGCCATCCAATCAGTAACCTGTTCTGTTTACTATGCATAAACAGTAAAACTTGTTTGCCTATCTCTAGCTCACACTTAGGACCAGTCGTATTATATTCTCCGTCATGTTGACGCCTCCTCTTCTTCATACGTAGTCTGTTTCCCTTAACAGTGGCTTCCTCACTTTTCCCATGATTTGATGCCCCTCTCTGGCATTCAGGACCTGATCGGATAAATTGATCCATGTCCCCTGCGATTCCCTGCCAATAATAATGGTGGGTGATTCTTTGCGTAGTGATGTATTGTCTGACCTGACCACTAGATTCACTAGCATGTCCCATACCTAAGATATAAAATCTATATCGTGCTGGTACTACCAGTTGCTTATACTCATATCCGCGCTTTTCTACTTTCCTAAGGAGTTGTCCTTGCTGTTTAAAGCAGTCTCCTGGTTCTGGTGGATTGTCTCCCTTCAGTCTCTTCTTAAAACACGGTTCTACCGATTTATCGTTCATTTGAGCTTGTCTCAGCTCTTGCGGATGGAAGTGAACCTCGTCTCCTTGTCTCTTCTCCTTCGCTTGGTCACTTGTCTGCACTGCAGCTGTGACTCTTGATTGACGAGTGTCTCCTAAACTCACATATTTGTAGCCTAAAATGACTTCGTATGTATGATCATTTAAAACTGCCGTTCGTAGTTCTCCCTTGACATATCTGCCTTCAATGGGAGTCCGGGCGATAGCCGCCATCATTGGAGGATCGCCGTTACCTGTGACCTGAATTTCCACAGTTCCATCAGTCAATTGTTCTGATCTAACCAGTCTTGAACTGATTTTCGAATCGAATTCCAGCCTGGAATCGAATACCTCTTCCGCTCTTTCTCTATTGACAACGTTGTGTTCCGAGGGAATCCGGGCGCTAGTCGCCGTCCCTACAATATCACTTTTCCTTTTCCGCCCCTTTGCATTAGGGTCCTTGTAATATTCGTTGCCAGGTTTAAACCTCTTCTTTCTTTTGAGTGGTCCATTCTTATTGACACTAACTCTCAGTGTGTCTTTCTTCGCTCTGTCGAAATAAAAAATGTTTCCCCACTTCTTTCTTCTGCTAACCAATCTTTGAATCCGACGACGGATCAAAGTTGGCCCTTGTTTGTCCTTATTACGTATCTTGTGTATCTTGCCCGTGGAATGGTCATAATTCAAGATACGGTGCAACCCATCTGTCCATTTATATCGGGTACAGTGTGTTGTAAATTTCGCGCATCTGCGCTGTGCCTTGCATAAAGCGCGTACACCAAGCTGTTTCCTCTTGTGTCGCCTGGTGTCTTTCCTTCTCTCTATCCGCTTAGTTTTTGTCTCGCCTACATATAGAATCGGAGTCCCATGGGTGTTGAGCTGCTGTATCCCCGCCGGCTCTACCACACTTTTCTCCTCATAATCCTCTTCTACCTCCTTTTGAAGAGAGTCGGGGGGTGCCTCCGTGTCCGTCGTCCACCCTGTCCCGATAATCGTATGTGTTGTTATACCTTCTAAAGGCACACATTTCTCTCCGTAAGTTTTAAAAGTGGTAGGATCTGACTTTTCCTCGTCTTGGGTAAAGGCAGACTTAGGCGATGTGTGCAACTGTGTCTATTTCCGTGGATAATAGCGAATGCCCGTTCCTGTCCGGTCGCTTCTTTCCACGTAGAAGGGCCGGTGGAGTAAGGTAATAATTGTTTCTCCTGATGTCAGGAGACAAGTGCCTGTTTTCCTCTTCCCTGTGATGCCAGGTGAAATTGTCTTATTCGAAGTCCCCTGGCAAGATCCATCGAAGGTACCGCTCGCAATTAGACTGGGCTCTTCTGTGCCCTTTAATCACTCTCCGTTATCTCTGCAGAGTTGTCTGGAATCCACTGAATCAACTACGCCCAAGGAAAGCGGGCAAGGTGAACCATTGCAGTTCTGGTTCAGAGGAGGCCGTAGTTGGTGTTTGTTTCCTGTCCCTGTTGCAAAGCAAACGTTGTGCTTTCTTCCCCTGAACCGGTTTTTGCGCCCTTCTCATAATCAGTTTTTCCTGCGATTTCTTTGCATATGACGTAATGCAATGCGAAGATGGTGTGTCCTCTAGGCGATATGATAGCTCGTCTGCCACTTCATGGGCCGAAATACATATTTCCGGTTCAAGTCTTTTGGGTTTTCAAATGTTTAACAACCTCTTCATCGGAAGTGCGTGCTCTTTCTCTTGCTTATTTCTCTCTAACTCTGCCTCGAATCTCCTATACTCCGCCACCCCCTCACTCTAAGCTTCTAATCTCTTGGCTCCTCTCTCTCTCTCAGCTTCTAATTTCTTGGCTTCTCTCTCTCTCTCAGCTTCTAATTTCTTGGCTTCTCTCTCCTCCTTCTCCGCTGCTAATGTCAATCTTCTTTGCTCTACTTCTGCTGCTAGTTTATCTTTTCTCTCTTGCTCTGCAAGTTTGTCTTTTCTCTCTTCTTTGTGCGCCGTTAACATTTTTTTCCACATATTCCATAAGTTCTCCTTTTTCTAGTTTTAAACTAGTTGCTTCCTGGATAATCGCAGCGCGAATTTGCATCAAATCTGCCATGATCAAGCTAGAATTCAATCTGCCTATCGCTACTCAAAATTATGTGAGAGAAAAAAAATATAGGGCGAAGAAAAAATTTGTGCCCTTGGCCAAAGGGAGAACCAAAACAAATTTCCCGTATGCTTCGCTATAACCTTTACAGCCGTACAGGTAAATGACAATAGTAAAGAAAACCTTGGCAATACCATTCTAAGGCTTGCTAAGAATACCAGTCAAATATTTCTGACCATCAACTGCCTGCCTACCAAGAAAACAATACTAAAATGTTTCGTCTCAGTGGCTTAGTCGCTATTGTCCACTTGTGAACAAAAGGAATACACAATGTCGGGTCGCTCGTTCAAAGCGTCCGACTTCAACAATGCCTTTTGATCGAGTCCCACGTGGTACTACCAAAAATCCAGGTAAATTTATAATGATGACAACAAATCAATATTGGTAACCAGATGCAGTAATAAAGTGCATATAAATTAATACGGTGTAATCTTCTAACATGTGTCAATGTCTTTCTTAATATACTATGAATATCTAATCTTAATATCTAATATGAATATCTAGTTATCTAATACTCTATTCTGTGTTCTTTCCCTCTACCTAAGTAGAATAAGGAACAGTATAGAAGACAGTGAATAGGTTTATACAAAATTTGCAAAAAAGAATTATTTAATGTTTTAGTCTAGGGCAAGTCCCAAGGTATATTCCGGACTGCAGCCCACAATTATGTCACAAAGTTACCCCTGTGAGGGTAACCAAAGAGAGTTATCTGTGAGGTGCCGGCTTTGTCAATGGCTCAGATTCGCCTGGCACCCGGTTGAAGATGAGCAGCAGGAGTGGAGAAGGTGAATATAAGACTTTGGGATGAATTCCCAGCATATAGCCCCAGTGATTCTGGATCTCGTGACATATACCTCCTACCACTCTATCTCCCCCTCTATATACTAACGAGCCCCCACTCCCCTATTACACTGAGTGAACAGAAGAGAAAGAGAAGAAGAACAGTATGTCTCTTTCGCACACTTTCGTTCCTTCTCTATATATGTGATAACGTGTGTTGGTAAACACAACTACAACATTTATTAATGTTCTGAAATATAACAACATTCAATTACACTGATACAAATGCAACTAGAAATAACATTAACTATCCCTGTGAAGAAAGATATTAGTTAATGCAAAATACACAAATGAATCTAAAGTCTACCCTATGTGATGATGATGAATTTAAGTAACTCCTAAATACTAACAAAAAGGATATCTTGTGTTTCTTGGTCTCTTGCTAACTGTCAATAAACTCTGGTTGTTTGAACACAATGGACAAGTCTTTGTCTGCCTACAATAACATTGGACGGTTCACTCGATTTCGCCAGGTGTCCACGGCTTGTATTTTTGTCTTTCACAATGCCTGTGTTGACATTGTCCCGAGCGTCCGAGGTGTCTTATTCATGGGTGAGGTTGAACACAATGTTAGGCGGGTGAGACTTCGTCTGTTATGCAGATGTCCTTTTGTTGTCTTGGTATTTTGCTTATGTGGTGACGATGATGGAAATATGTTGTATATTCGTATTTGTTGGTGCATCAATTGTACAGGGAGAATCTGTCCATTACTGCATGTAATTTAGGATCTCGATAAATTTGGTAGGCACTGGGGTTACAAAATCTCCCGTCTGCTCTTGCAGCTTTTGATCATAGTTTCTCAAAGGCACTTGTTGTAAAAAATCATCCGTTGGCGACTGCCACTTCAGATCATTAAATTTCTCAAAGGCACTTGTTGTAAAAATCATCCGTTGGCGACTGCCACTTCAGATCATTAAATTTCACGTGGACAGCTATTTAGAAATGCAGCAATCCTTCTGGGTATTTTCTGCTTTCTTTTTGGGTGGGTAGTCGATGATAGAAAGACCCTTCACCGCCTGGTAAATTCCTTTCTGACCCCCGTGGAGTATTGGTAGGTTGTTGCCGTTAATTACGTGTGAGATGCGTGTCGTCGCAGTATCTCGGTCGGCCCTACTCTAAAGCTTGTCCTGTGATTAACGCCAACCACGTAGTAGACTAAGGATGAGTATCTCAAATGGTCCCTGTCTCTACCACTGTGATGGATAAAATAATGAACCCTTTGTAAGTATCCCGTAAACTATGCTACGCCTGTAGTGTCTTGTATGTGAAATCTTATCACTATAAGAAAGGGCTGTGCGGTGTTTACTGCACGTTTAACATGTAATGTAAGAGGCAAAATAAAAGTGTCTTGTATTTACTTCGTTATAGTTACTGGAAACTGTGCAATCTTATAAATATAATCATTCTCTGCATGGCGTTTATTGCAACCTGTACTTATTAGTGTGAAATATAATATTATAATAAACGTGACTGGTATTTACAGTGTTATATTTATGGAAAAATATGTATATATTATCTGAATGAAGTTAAGACATAATAATGATAAAGTACAAAATATATTACACTAACCTTGGTGTCCCTATACGAATTTCACTGACACAATGTCTTGATTCTTTCTTGTGAAATCTAGAACCCACGTTTTTGGTTGGCGGAATGGTTTCTCTTACCAATGCCAAGCAATGAATCTAGTTGGGTTATATATCGTCTGAATCGCCTAGGGCGATTTTTTTCGGGTTCGCTTCCTGTGTCATGTGAAATTTCGTTTGTTTTCCTAAAGTCAGACATTCCGTCCTCAAACTGTGTAAAATTTCCTGTATTATTTTGCTATGGTCGCTCTCATATTTTGCTTATCCGAGACAACTTGTCTGCGTTCGTCTTTTGGGGCACGTACAGTGTTGTTCTTCTCGTTATAATTTCGTATTCATACTGCTTTCATGTTGCCCTTGTGCAGACTTTAAG
This sequence comes from Oreohelix idahoensis, assembly GCA_024509875.1. Classification (NCBI taxonomy): domain Eukaryota; kingdom Metazoa; phylum Mollusca; class Gastropoda; order Stylommatophora; family Oreohelicidae; genus Oreohelix; species Oreohelix idahoensis. The sequence continues at coordinate 37,994 of JAMPIV010015784.1, read as the reverse complement.
TCTCCCTTAGTCACAACAATACTTGGTTAACACTGGCCCTGTGTAAACATATCCGCAACTTAGTATCAATTATTCCGATAGTCTGTTGGTGCAATGTCCGCGTGTTGTGAAAACATTTCAGGTGAATGTTGTTGCGTGCTGTCTCAGTGTTCTGTAAACATTACATTCTACGGCTAGCCACAATAATATTGCTTGTACCTTCCTGCCTTTGTGAAAACACAACCGAGACGTTGAAGCGATTACCTCAATAATCTGTTGACCCACTGTCTATTGTTATGTAAACAGTCCATGCGAAATTGGTCGGATTACTGGCTATTATGGGTTGTAGTCATTGCCCATCCCATCTTCGTTTTCTTTAACCAACACTCCTCTCATTGCTGAGGAATCCTCGGATTTATGGCCTGAAAAAGTCTCCCAGCCGCTGCTTTTCGAGTGGCCAACTCTTCTTTGATGCCTCCCTTTCGGTCTATAATAGCTCCGAGGTATTTAAAGTGGTCGACCTGCTCCAGGACCTGTTCTCCCAGCTTAAGCTGATGTTTTCTTTCTTCTCGTGATATCACCATGGATTTTGTTTTAGAGCTGCTTATGACCATCCCTCTCTTCTCCAGCTCTTCCTTCCAGACTTGCAGGTTGGATTGGAGATGTGCCTCTGATTTCGGGACTGACTCAACAACAATATATGATAACTACCGGACTGATGACTGGACTGTGAACGGGACTGACCCAATGACAAATTATACTAACTACCGGACTGATGGCTGGACTTTGAACGGGACTGACCCAACAACAAGTTATCTGGTCATGTGACTCGATGTAAATAGATAAATGTAGTCCCGTAGCAGAAGTGAAGTGAAGGAGTGAAGTGTTAGATACTTCAAACATACTAGGTCAAGTTTTTTTTATGAGTTAGTGTGACCACTTAACTTCAAGACTGGAGTTACTGTTCCTGGTCTGAAATGCAGGAACGTCTGGTTGTGTCAGTTGTTTCTGGTTTTCTTGTTAATATCGAAAACTTTAATGTGAGAGGAGAATAAATTCTCCAGTATTTTATGAGCAAAACATCTTTATGTGTGGAAAATGTGAACAATTGTACACACCTGTCATATCAAACACCTGAAGTACTTTCAGCATCTTAATGACTAAACAAAAAACCAATAATTCCTGAGTGTAATGCCCTTTTATCTATCATCTGTTGCTAAAATACAAGGTGACACATAGTTCCAGATTTTTCCCCTGTTAACAGCTAACTCAAATATTCTCTGGTCTTTCTAGCTTTTTTTCTGCCATGTTGTGACTTTTCATATGAGCACTGCGACTTTTTACTTTGGGAAACACCCTAAAAAAATGAGAAGAAAACATTGGTTGTGACTGGAGGCTACTGCAGCTAAAAATAGACAAACAGTTTAAATTATGACCTAGCATTGACTTCCATTATACTAATAAGTCGTCTGTATGACTTTTATTAGAAGATTTACGTCCTGTTAAAAGTGAGTTTCTTCATTTTGTGCTAACTTACAATCTTTAAAATTCTGTTAACAAATTAACAAACTATGTTTGTGTTAGATATATATTTAGTATGTTAGCAAATTATTAAACTGCGAGGTTTATATTGGAGCTGTACGTTATATTAACAAGTAACTTGTGCTATTTGTATTACGTCTGTCCAGCATATTAACAAGTAACTTACAGTGACCGACAAGTGGTGAAGATAACAATCACAGTAACTAATACACTACCCGACCTACCTGTCACACAGCTGACATGGAAAAATCTCTTCTCCACCCTTGTCATAAACCGGAGTCCGAGGTGACGTACTAGTGCTGGACTGTGATTTTTTCGTGTGTTTGCGCATGTGACACTTCAAACTTTTCATTGACCGATACACCTGGAGGTAAATAACACAATAAAAGTGTTGATTATAGAACACAAAATTTTCAGCTGGGAGCAACAAGAACAAACAGATTGTTCAGCTGGGAACAACAACAACAAACAGATTGTTCAGCTGGGAACAACAACACCTAACAACCCTTACACGTCATTCAGAATCCGGTATCCTATTTTAAGCCCATGTTAATTGTATTTTAAATGCCTTAATTCATTTCATTCTTAATATTCCAGAAATGTGTACATAACTTATTTTGACACATACATCGCTTTCAGAAACAAGCACTATTTTCTTTTATAATCAGCATGGTTGTATAAAGATTTCAGTAACAACAAGTACTCAAACATGGATGCATGAAGATATCAGTAACAACAAGTACTCAAACATCGATGCATGAAGATATCAGTAACAACAAGTACTCAAACTTCGATGTATGAAGATATCACTAACAAATACTCAAACATGGATGTATGAAGATATTAGTAACAACAAATACTCTAACATGGATGTATGAAGATATTAGTAACAACAAATACTCAAACATCGATGTATGAAGATATCAGTAACAACTATTGCTCACAGCCTCTTATCTATAAACATGTATTTGAAAAGAAATGACATGTACTCAGGAAATGATAAAGTCATTCCATGAAGACATGAAGGGAACAGTCCTATATGCACATCACTGCCCTTTGACATACGCAATGTCGTTAAACAAGGCTGCATCATGGCTCCGACCCTCTTCGGAATCTTCATTGCTTTGCTCTTGAAACATGCATTCAGATATGCTACTGAAAGAATATGCCTTCAAACTAGGTCAGATGGCGGACTGTTTAACCTCCCAAGACTGAAAGAAAAAAAAATCAGAAGAGTCACAACAGGAGCGACAGATATTGATGAATCGCCTCACCCTAGCATGCAGGGACTTTGGTCTTACAATAAGTTTAAAGAAAACAAATGTGCTGGGGCAGGATGTGGGTGCTGCACCAGTTATCAGTATCGATACTTTAAATTGGCAGAGGTGCAGCATTTCACATACCTGGGGTCTACCATCAACGACAAACGCTCTCTGGGAACATAAATTGACAGCCGCATTGGCAAAGCTGCAGTCGCATTTGCCCGCCTCACAACGCGTGTTTGTGGAAACTCCAAACTCACAACGAAGACCAAAGCTGCGGTATATAACGCATGCGTTACCAGCACACTCCTATATGACAGCGAGACTTGGGCAACCTATGCTAAGGAAGAAAGAAGGCTCAACGCCTTCCATCTGCGAAGCCTACGCCACATCCTTGGCTTTCTTGGAAAGATGGTGACAAATGTCGAGGTGTTGTCACGTGCTGGGCCTTCAAAGGATGTATGCACTGCTTAGACAGCAAAGACTACGCTGGCTTGGCCATGTCCTCCACAAGGAAGATGGTCGCATCCCAAAAGATATCTTCTATGGCCTACTAGCAGATGGCAGAAGAACAGTTGGGCGACAGCAGCTGAGGTTCAACGATGCGTACAAGCGAGACATGAGGGTACTGGAAATAAATCTAGCAACCTGAGGGGATGAAGCACCAAGTAGCGATGCTCTCTACGGCACCACTTCAGAATGGGCGAAAAGAAGCTCTCATGGCAAGCAGAAGAGAGGAGAAAACGTCGGAACACCAGAAAAAAAAGCCGTTGATGGATGTCACCTCAGGGGCGTATTTCTATAGTCAGTTATCACGGAATGGGATATGAAATTTTAACTCAAGGATGCATTTAGTCGTGGGCTGTACCTGAGATACCCTCATTGTGACAATGCAGTACATGCTGGAGTTGCTGTTGATTAAATCCAGATATGCGATGGCTCAGATAAAAGCTTATGTGCGAGTAGCCACAGACAAAAGGCACGCCCAACACAGGAACGTGACTGACATTAAGATAGCAAGAATAAAGAGGGGATATCATGCATGACCACATTTTAAAATATATTCAAGAGGGAAGAGTGGAGTAAGTCAGGTGAGAACTTGACGACCTGCCAATAGGTCATCATCAGCCATGGCAGAGAAAGCAGAGCAAGGGGCAGTGAGAAAACAGAGCTAAAAATTGATCAACTGATAAGTGATGATGCTGGGGAGATGATGCCTAGCGCGCAACAGGAACAATTAGCGTCCATATCCTTCGACGTTTGTTGAGGTAGCACCTATGGGTTTGTCTGCAGTGGAATGATGTCGATTCTGAACAACAATAACAAATTAACTTAAATATTGGACTTGCAGTCTTATTTATAAACAAACATGGCAGCCAGCATAGGACACAGCTAGGACAAACTAATAATAAATGTGGACACAAACGGCAACCGTGAACACTGACTCACCATGTGACAATCCTCAAAAGTGCAGGGATATAGTAGAATGGGCCCCATGGTCGGTGATGGTTGGGGTTTACAGTTGCCACTGACAAAAGCGGGGTCTAGCACCGACTGGAAGACAAATTAAAATAACAAAAATAAGTTATGCCCAGTTCTTAGTGCTAGCTTGTGTTTTTATTTTAGAACATACAAGAACTTTTTACTTGTTGTCAAGGGGTGACTATTGTGTGGATGTGTATGAGGTTGACTGATTTATCACGAAAAACAAGTTATTACCAACAAAAAAAAACACGGTAGGGGCACATAAAATTTAAATACTTCGACACAGGCTTTCTGTATAAGGATTAGCTAAAGTAGCATCATCCTCCTTCAAAAGGATTTTAATTCATGAATAAATTATTTCAATGTCAACAATGGCCATACATAAAATCGGAAATATTATTTATTGTTATCCTAAAACCTGGCCTTACATTGTGTGTTGTCTCAGCTTTCTCACAGGTCACACTACAGTTGTCTGACTCCACAGACTCCATGTGATCCTCCACTCCTTCGATAGGAAGTGCTGTACTGGCCACCACGGGCTGAGATTCACTGATGTCTGCTGCTGTCCGTGCTGCTGTCTGTGCTGCTGTCCATGCTGCCATCTCAGCCGCTGCTGCCGCTGCTACTTTCAGCGCATGTCCGCGGGTGTTGTGGACGTTGTTGGTGCTGTAGATGTTGGAAACGTTGTTGGAGCTTTGCTTACTGTGCCGTGATCGTAGATATCTGTAGCCGTCAGGACAAACCTTCTTCCACAAGTAATAAAACTGTACACACTGTTTGACAGATTGTGTTTCCACCTGTCACAGATTTCACATGGAAAAAATAATTGAAGATACAATTTGTAATGCGATGATAATACTGTATATAATAACATTTTATAACGTTTTATTTAAAATGATAATATTTAATATACACCAAGTATTATGTGTAATAAATGATAACATGATATAATGTAAATCTGAGTTTACTGTTTGTGACAATTGTTGACTTAAGGTCATCACATTGTTGTTTTGATTTTGTAAAAGACTTGTTTGTACAGACAGCACGTGTAATGTAGACAACACTTGTCATATAAACATCAAGTGTCACATAGACAGGCCTGATGTTTACATCTGTCGCTGTTGTTGTTGTTTGTGTTACTGACTTGTTATTATTATTTTCTGATATATTTTTAACTAATCTAATTTCCGGCTTCCTGATCTGGTCTACTCCACGTGCGGCTGTGAGAATGCTAACTTTCAACATCATACCTAACGCTAATAACCATCGTTGTAATACTTGACAACTTAACATTCTAAACTGACAAGATAATATTTAACAGAAACATGAAGTCAATAAAGACAACAAGTCTGCATATTTCTCTCTTTGTTAAATTTGTCAGACAAGTTTCCAAACTTGTCCAGATCTAAACACTAAACACAACGAAAACGCATCTAGAGATTGTCTTAACAACCAATCAGCAGACGAAACATGTTAACATTATCACCAATGCAGCACAACTTACGTCTCTGGACACCTTGTAAAAATCTTTTCCGTGAATCAAAATAGCTTCGTAAAATCTCGCCATCTCTTCAGAGCTCCATGTATCAGATTCTGAAACACGAGTGAACAGTAGACGAAAGTGAACATCTCAGATAGTGAAACAAAACGGTGAACAGTAAACATGTCACATTTTAAAACATGGGAGTAAGACAATGAACAATAAACATGTCAGATTTAGAAACAATGAAGTAAGAGATAAAACAGTAAACATGTCAGATTCTAAAACAATGAAGTACGAGAAAGAGCAGCCGTCAGATTCTAAAACAATGAAGTGGGAGAAAGAACGGTAGTCAGATATTAAAACAATGAAGTGAGAGAAAGAACACTAAACATGTGACATTCTAAAACACTAAAGTAAGAGAAAGATCAGTAAACATGTCTGACTGAAAGACGAGATTGAACAGCGAACACGTCAGATTCGAAAACATTGAAACTAGAAAGATAAAAGTGAACATGCAAATTAGGGTAACAGATGAATATGTAAATCGGGGTAACAGATGAACATGTAAATCAGGGTAACAGATGAACATGTAAATCAGGGTAACAGATAAACACGTACATCAGGGTAACAGATGAACATGTAAATCAGAGGAACAGATTAATATGTAAATCATGGTAACAGATGAACATGTAAATCAAGGTAACAGATGAACATGTAAATCAGGGTAACAGATGAACATGTAAATCAGGGTAACCGATGAACGTGTACTCACAGAGAGCACACAGAACCTGTAGTGACTTGAACTCAAATAACAGACAACTTAGCAGGGTGACAATTACAACAGGCCGTTACCGTACAGTCAGGAAACTCAACAAGTGACACAACATGTGAGAACAACAGAAAACTGAAGAGGCCAACTATTTTCAAAGACATTAACACAAATCAGAGAAAACAACATACTATGATGACATAATCTGACTTCACTCAAGTAGAACCCACACACAAGTGTGAATAACACATGGCGTGGTAGAACTTGTGTGTGAGACATCGATGGCCGCATGCAAGTGTGAGGACCTGATATTTGTAACAGCATGACGTCAGTGATAGCATGACCAATGTTGAAAAATGACATTTCAGACATAAGTGATAAAATGAGATTACGAGGGCATGAGTCTGGGACAGTATAACGTATTTGATGGAAATGCATTTACGGAACACATGAGCGCATGACACTCGCGTTTACAAGACATAAGACAAGCCAGTGATGTACTTACTCTGGTATTTGTAGTCAAGCATAGGATGGCCAACAGGCAACAAAGGAGGCTCTGCCATGAGAGAAAGTTTAGCTTCCTGGACAAAAACACAATGTTATTATTTTTTGAAACCGTAAGTTTTTATTATTTAACTAAAGTTCCAAACACACACACACACACACACACACACACACACACACACACACACACACACACACACACACACACACACACACACACACACACAAATAAAATAAAATAAAATAATGTCCCATAGTTTTTAGTGAAGAAAATAACGCGCTCCCTTTATGCACGATAAGTGAGAGTGGAAGTGCCTACGCGCCCAATTCTTAACCCTTTGAAAATTAAGTTCGTTCGTTCATCTCTCATGACCTCAGCAGTAGAATCATTTTGTTATATTTTCTCCAGATTAAAGCATGAAATTTTCGTCTATCATTGTTCCTCTTAAATCATTTTCACCCAAATCTCTCATTTATTATCAATTTCTTACTGCATTTCCTCCTTGACTCACTTCTACACGCAACTGTGGTTACTTAAACTCACAGATTACCTTCAGCGTGTCCTTCCTTCAATCAGCGAGACCACAGATGTAGACGTCCCAAATCTCTTCTGTCATTTGAACATCCAATTTGGCATGCCAAGTACCAACATAGATCGTGCTTCAAAAACACACATTTTACCTGGCACTTCATATTTCCAGATGGATTCCCAAACTGTCTATAACTCTATATTTTGATCAATTCCTAACTGTCATAACTTCATATCTTGACCAGTTCTAAACTGTCTATAACTCCATATCTGGGTCAGTTCCTGTCTATAACTCCATATCTGGATCAATTCCAAAATATCTACAACTTTTTATATGGATCATTTCCTAAATGTCTAAACTCTTTATCTGGATCAGTTCCAAAATGTTTTACAATTTTTATCTGGTTCAGTTCCTAACTGTCTATAACTCTTTATCTGGATCAATTCCTAATTGTCTATAACTCCATATCCGGATCAATTCCTAAACTGTCTATAACTGGATCAATTCCTAAAGTGACAACGACTCAATATCTGGATCCATTCCTAGAGTTTCTATGACTCTGGATTAATCGATAAACTGTCTATGATTGCGTTTTCATCATCATCATCTAACACCGTACATATTATAGCATTAACAATGAACTAAAATTTTTTTCAGCTTGAAAACCGTTTGATGTCAGACATTTTGGGCACACTTTTGTTCAACAAGTCCGAGCAAGTTCTACTCATGGACCAGGCCAGGAAATATAAAATAGAATCGACTTCACGTGCTCACAATCATCTTTAAAAACGGTGCCACAAATGTTGGGAAATGTCCTGCAGCAACAACAACAACTTCAGATCATATTTCTGGTGGCCATTAATAGTCATGCAAACCTGACAAGTACAGAAACCTTCATTTGTAATGACAAAATCGCGGACAGTTTAGTGATGTTTGTGTAATGTAAGTATATAGTTTAGTGTTGTTTGCGTAATGTGATGCTAGTTTAGTGTTGTTATTATAATACGAGAATAGTTTAGAGTTGTCTTTGTAATATAAAGATAGTTCTGTGTTGTCTATTTAGTGTAATAATAGTAGAGTGTTGATAATGTAATGTGAGCTTATTACTTTGTCATGTATGAAATAATATTTCTGGGCATATCAGATGTGCGATCGTTCTGATGCGCTACATTAAATAGAAATGGGAATAACTCAAAATATTGTCTAACAAAAGTACTAACGTTGATGTCCCCTTTAGAATGATGTAGTAAGTGTAAGGCATATTCCAGGTTGTTTCCACCGCCCTTGACCGCCGCGCTGCAAGAAAACTCCTGATAGTAATGCACTGAAATAGATCACACATACACACAAAAATGAGTTGATAGCATCAAACAATAGGGATAACTGAGCGACACTTATCAGAAAGCAAGTTTGGAGCGATAATCGCTTAATATTAGCCTACTCTATGAGGTGTGTCTGAGACGAAGACAAAAACAAAATTACTGTTTCCTAAGCATGTCATAAAAGGGGAACTAATGCATGGAGCCAGAAACCTCTTTATGTCAGAATGCTACACCTTAGACAAGAAAGAACCTTATCAAATTCCCACATTAATAATGGCTCAGAAAATAGATATATTATTTGTAATAGTAATTTGCAGAACATGATTACAGTATCAAACAACTTATTACAGTATCCTGCACATCATGATTATGTTCCCAAACAAGATCAATATCAGCCTGTGACATTATTCAGTATGTGACTACAACTTTCTTCACACTTCAAGGCCGCGCGTGACAGAGACAGGCTGGTAATGTCAGAACTTACTTGCAATGTCGTCGTTGTCTCCCTGGGAAGATGGCGCCCACAAAAGATTGGTCACATCATCATCCTGTGACGTGGACTGCTCAAAACAGGACTCAGCTAAAACGGACAGAAATAAAACATTCATATTAGTAATGACTGAAACAATTTTACTTTAATCATCATTCGTTTAAATCACCAATAATATAATCTACCAATCAACCTATCATGATGTAGTAAAATAATTACTTGTACAACCAACCAACTTTCAACACGTAAATGATACAACTACTATGGGTGGTAAACTGGCCAGGTGATGAACGAACGAACGAACTTTATTTTCAAAAGGTTAAGAATTTAAGATGATAGCACTACATGGTGAGGGAGAGGGTACACCAGGTGATGGCTAGATGATACACTAATAGGCCAGCACCCACCACTATCATGATACTATTTTACATTGTTGTGTCTTGACTGCAGATTGTCAAGCATTAGACCATGACCGTTGATTGTCTAGTCCTGGGTTTGGTGACCCAACGACCTTGACTGAAATCATCAACTTTCAACCAAGCTATTCGTACTGTAAGACTCATCTGTTTTTGTCATCATTATATACCAATGAGAGGCGTGCACGGGGCTGACAACCTTATTATTTAAGGCAAATGGTCACATGAACCAACGTCGCAAGAGCATGTAAATGTATTGTGCAGACGTCATGGAAGCGGACATGTTACAGTAGTACTACCATTCTCCGTAATTAGCCCAAACGATAATTATAACGACTATTACGTACCGACGTCAATCAAAATTCTACTCACGAAAACACACACGAACCAAATATCACAAAACTTTGCAAACAACAATGGAAATAACTTCACGCTTTCTTCCACAGACAATTTAGCCTGCCCACATTTCTTTTACAATAACAGATTTGGCTCGCCATTTCTACACAACTCTCTCACAACAACAGAAAGATGTCTTTTCTTTCCTCCCTGTTATCTCGCCTTTCCCACACCTTTTCTTCTTCTTTGCCATAAACTCTCAGACGTCCACTTGAATGTTTTCAACAGAAGCAGTATTCAGTTTTAGGCTATTTGAATCTCCGGAGAGCTTTTCCACGAATGGTACTGGTGTCGGCCATATGCGCGTTCTCTGTTCCATATAAGTTGGGTAACTTTGAAGTAGATGTTCAGCAGTCATTTTATCAGTGCCACAGTTACAAGAGATCGGTAGTTCCTATCTTTAGCTTGTTGAATAGATGGTATCTCAATCTGTTGTAACCAGTTCGCGGAGTCAGAAGATTACCACTTGTTCTCTTCTGTTGAGCTGGTAGCATGCATCATTTTGTGTGTGACTTGGAAGCTCTATGTCCCATTTGTTTCTTTATCTGATTCTGATAAAACTCTTTGCCTCCTCGAAAGTTACGCTTGCATCAGGCTGAGGTAGATATCCACCTTCCTTTGCCAATGAGCCCCCTCCATTTTCTGCTGCATTTGTTGCTGACCTATCTGTGTATGCATGGGTCCAGGTGTTGAGTGGAGAATGTTTCTCTATGTTTTTTGTCGCTAACGATTTTCTCTCTGTTGCAGTCAGGTTCTTTTTTTTTCTTTCAATTCCAGGAAATGTTTTTTATCATTTCAGGGAAACGATTCCCACACAACTCTCTCACAAAAAGAGAATGCTGTCTTGTCTTTCTTCGTTGATGGGTAAAATGTATGTGAGAATAAATGAAACCAGTATAAAAGACGAGAGAAAGGAAGGGCAGAATGTCAGACTGTCCTGCGTGCCCAATTCTCAACCCTTTGAAAATAAAGTTCGTTCGTTCGTTCGTTCGTTCGCTGTTATCTCGCTATTCCCAAACAACTCTCACTCAAAAACTGAGGGCTGTCTTATTAGTTATGTTGTCTTTCTTCCCTTCTATCACGACGTAGATTGTCTAGACCATAACTAACAAGCGTCTTGATCAATATTTCTAGATCTGCTTCTGCAAGTACTATTCAGACTGGCGCAGACGATCACGTCTTTCTATACCCCTTTCTCTCCACTGATGTCTATGAACTCTGCGGTTGACCGTTTCAATTTTTTCCTCTTGTCACAACGAGTTCCGCTGATGAATTTAGTTATTTTGTATACTGTACTTTGTTCATTTCTCAGTGCTGCCTCTTTTGCCTGTCTTGCAAGATCGTCTCGGAAGTTCGTTTTGTTGGCTCGGGTTTGGCGTTTAACTTCCTTGTTCAGCTGACTGTATTGTTCGCTATATAGCTGCTTTAACCTGGGGGATCTTTGCTTCTGTTTTCTTTCTTTTCATTTCCTTTCTCATCTTTATGGTGTTTAATGTTTCTGGTGTTATCCAGTCTTGCTTCTTTCTTTCCTGGAATCCAAAGCATGATTTGCTGCTTTCCTTATATATTGTTGAAATGGTGTTGAATTTCTGGTCTATATCATCAGTCGATGCCTTTTCCTGACTTATGGCAAGTTTTTCTGGTAAGGGGGTCCTTAAATTTGCAGATGCCAAACCTTTTCTGTGTAGTTACTGTTGATCCTACCGTTCTTAGTTTCACTTTCAGTTTTGCTACTACTAAATGGTGATCACTTCCACCATCTGCACCTCTTCTTATCCTCACATCCTATAATGCATATCTCCATCTACCATTAATCATGATGTGATCTATCTGGTTTCTGTCCCGACCATTTGGTGATTCCCATTCAATTTGTGAATTTCCTTGTGTGAAAAGAGTGTTCCTCCAATCACCAGCTTGTTAATGCTACAGAAACGTATTAATTTATCACCATTTTCGTTTACTGTTCCGCTGCCACATTTCCCCATTACTCTTTAATTATATATATTGTGTGTTCCAACTTTCTCATTGAGGTCTCCCATTACTATGATAAGAGTGGAATCAATTTGTTGTTGCCCTACAAGACGCCACAAAGCGTGATGGCCACTGACTGCTTTAACGGTCGACGGTTAAGGATCAAAGAAGAAGAAAGAAGAACAACGAATTCCCACTTTCCTCTTGTCACAGAGTTCCAACTGTCCGCTTGTCACAAAGAGCTCCAACTGTCCGCTTGTCACAAAGAGTTCCAACTGTCCGCTTGTCACAGAGTTCCAACTGTCCGCTTGTCACAAGGTTCCAACTGTCCGCTTGTCACAAAGAGTTTCAACTGTCCGCTTGTCACAGAGTTCCAACTGTCCGCTTGTCACAAAGAGTTTCAACTGTCCGCTTGTCACAAAGAGTTTCAACTGTCCGCTTGTCACAAAGAGTTCCAACTGTCCGCTTGTCACAAAGAGTTCCAACTGTCCGCTTGTCACAAAGAGTTCCAACTGTCCGCTTGTCACAAAGAGTTCCAACTGTCCGCTTGTCACAAAGAGTTCCAACTGTCCGCTTGTCACAAAGAGTTTCAACTGTCCGCTTGTCACAAAGAGTTCCAACTGTCCGCTTGTCACAAAGAGTTCCAACTGTCCGCTTGTCACAAAGAGTTCCAACTGTCCTCTTGTCACAAAGAGTTCCAACTTTCCTCTTGTCACAAAGAGTTCCAACTTTCCTCTTGTCACAAAGAGTTCCAACTGTCCTCTTGTCACAAAGAGTTCCAACTATCCGCTTGTCAAAAAGAATTCCAACTGTCCGCTTGTCACAAAGAGTTCCAACTTCCACAAAGAGTTTCAACTTCCCTCTTGTCACAAAGAGTTCCAACTTTCCTCTTGTCACAAAGAGTTACAACCCTCCTCTTGTTGCAAGGAGTTCCAACTTTCCTCTTGTCACAAAGGGTTCCAACTTTCAACTTCTCAACCACACCTCCCCCCCCCCTTCCCCCCCCACTGCGTTTGTTTCTTCCATTGGTGTAACCAGTTACCATAGCGCGTTGATCTCCTGGATCTTGTTTGCTTACCAATTGTTCATGCCTCACATCCATATGGCATAATAAGCTCTATGTAACATTGAAGTCTGATCAAGTAATAGCTATTATGATGAAATAACTGATGCTTTATTGGAGAGGTTGATGGTTTGGTTGAGTAATTTTTGGTTTGTTGGAGTAGTTGATGGTTCAGTAGAGTAGTTTTTGTGTTGGTTGAGTAGTTTTTGATTTGTTTATGATGGTTAGGTTGAGTAGTGTTTGGTTTGGTTGAGTAGTTTTTTGGTTTGGTGGAGTAATTTTTGGATTGGTGGAGTAATTATTTGTTGAGTCTTAAATAGTTTGTTGGAGTAGATGATGGTTTGGTTGAGGAGTTTTTGGTTTGGTGGAGTAATTTTTGGTTCGTTGCAGTAGATGATGGTTTGGTTGAGTCGTAAATAGTTTGTTGGAGTCTTAGATATTTTGTTCGAACAGTTGATGGTTTGCCCGAGTATTCGAGCATTTGAAGAAGTAATTCATGGTTTGTAGAAGTAGCTGATGATATGATACAGCAACTGATCGTTGATGGGATGATTGATGAAGATGATGTGATACAGTAAAACGCTGACCTTTGAACTCTGGTAGCTCTGCTTGATACTCTACGCCCACATGTATGCAACTGTCAGATCAAGAAACAAATTAAAAAACAAACATTGTAGAAGATAAACTCATACTACATCAATATTTGTCTATACCAATACTCGGACATTACAAACAGCGTTGAATCATGATAAACAGCGTTGAAACATTATAAGCAGCGTTGAAACGTTACAAACAGCGTTGAAACATTACAAACTGCGTTGAATCATTATAAACAGCTAGGAAACATTACAAACTTCGCTGAAACATTACAGATACATTAATGTGATACAAGACAGGTGAACTTTGGTGTGTTACCAGGCAGGTAGACTTTGGTGTGATACAAGACAGAGGTGAACTTTGATATGATACAAGACATGTGACATTTAGTGTGATACCAGGCAGGTGAACTTTGGTCTGATATAAGACAGGTGGATTTGGCGTGTTACAAGAAATGTGGACCTGACGTGATACAAGAAAGGTGGACTCTGGTGTGATACAAGACTGGTGGACTTTGGTGTGATACAAGACTGGTGGACTTTGGTGTGATACAAGACAGATGGATTTTGCGTGTTACAAGACATGTGGATTTGACGTGATACAAGGCAGGTGGACTTTGGCGTGTTACAAGACGTGTGAAGTTTGATGTAATATAAGACATGTGACCTTTGGTGTGATACCAGGCCGGTGGACTTTGGTGTGATACAAGACAGGTGAACTTTGATGTGATACATGTGGCCTTTGGTGTGATACCAGGCAGGTAGACTTTGGTGTGATACAAGACAGATGTGAGCTTTAATGTGTTACAAGACATGTGGACTTGACGTGATACCAGGCAGGTGGACTTTGGTTTGATACAACACAGGTGGACTTGACGTGATACCATAAAGGTGGACTTTGGCGTAATACAAGACAGGTGGACTTTGGCGTGTTACAAGACATGTGAACTTTGATGTGATGCAAGACAGCCAGATTTGGTATCATACAAGATAGGTGGACTTTGGTGTGATGACAGACATTTGGATTTTGGTTTAATACAAGACAGGTGGACTTTGGTGTGATACAAGGCAGGTGGACTTTTGGTGTGATAAATTTTTAGAACTCTGTAGATTGTTTTTGTTAGAGTAACCGATCCACTTGACTTGTAAGTCAGACTACATACATGCTGGTCAATCAGCATAACCTAGACGAACATACAAGTGTAAATCAGAATTGAGAATCACTTCGTCAAATACGTTGTCTCTTTCTTGAGAGGATGGTTGACGTGGAAGAGAAGAGAAAGAGAGAGAGAGAGAGAGAGAGAGAGAGAGAGAGAGAGAGAGAGAGAGAGCATAATTTGTAACGTAATAAAATATTTACAGATATTACATTAGAAGTAATCGAAAAAACAAATTAGTGAGTTAGACAAACAAAACGAAATGTTATTTACTCACGCGTCGGCATACGCATTGTCTGGCGACTTGTCAAACAGAGAGTCAAGGTCGAAGTCTGCCTTCGCGCTTCCAAAACTTCCTGAAAGGGGTAGCATAAAATAGCGCGCCATGATAAAGATAACACAGTAAGGTAACATAATGAGTGTACTGACAGGTAACATAATGAATGTAGTGACTAGTAACATAATGAGTGTACTGACAGGTAACATAATGAGAGTACTGTAGGAGGTAACATAATGAGAGTACTGACAGAGGTAACATAATGAGAGTACTGACAGAGGTAACATAATGAAGACTGCATGTAACATAATGAAGAGTTAACTGACAGAGATAACATAATATTGACAGAGGTAAACAGGTAATATAATGAGAATACTGACAGATGTAACATAATGAGAGTCTTCTTCTTCTTCTTCTTTGATCCTTAGCCGCCGACCGTCAAAGTAGTCAGTGGACATTACGCCTGGTGGCGTTTTGTAGGGCAACAACAAATTGATTCTACTTTGCTCGGTCGGCGGCCATCCTTCGTACAGTGCCCCAACTCTCGTTCATTCTTTGCATCTCAGCCTCCACAGTCCTCCACCAAGTTGTTTTTGGTCGGCCTCTCTTTCGTTTTCCTTCATGGGTCCATAGCATAGCTGTTCTTGTGATGGCACCGGGGTCTCTTCTGAGGACATGGCCAACCCAGCTCCAGCGTCTGCCAGCTATGATGGTGTGCATGTCCTCTTGCTTGCTCCGAGTAAGCAGATCTTGGTTGGTGATGGTATTCGGAGAATATTTCTTAGGCATTTTGTGGGAAAAGAGGACAATTTCGACTTTTCCTTCTCTGTGACTCTCTAGCTCTCCGCGCCATAGAGAAGCACAGAAAGCACACAGCTCTGATATAATCCTAGTTTTGTGCTTGTGCTGTACTGAGAGGACTTCCAGATGTTGACTAAAAAAGGCTGTTCTTGCTTTGTTTATTCTGTTGTTGATGTCTTTGCTTGCTCCGCCGTCTGGTGTTACTATGCATCCTAGGTATGTGAAGGCATCTGTCTGTTCCAGTTGCTGATTCCTTACTCATATGGGCTCAGGGTTGCTCACATTGAGCGTCATGACCTCTGTCTTCTTTAGGTGGATGTTCAAGCCCACCTGCTGGCTATACTTATTAAGTCTATCCGTTTTGTCCTGGATGTGTTGATGTGAATGTACGAGGAGTGCAATGTCATCTGCATATTCCAGATCTTCCAATGTAGAAAATGTAGTCCATCTTATTCTTCTTGGATTGCCCTCTGTTGTCTGGCGCATCACCCAGTCTATGACTGTTAAAAATAGAGTGGTTGATAAGGGGCATCCCTGTCGTACTCCTGTCTTCACTTCAAAGGTTAGGTTGCTCTGCCCAATGCTACACGTAAAGTTGGCATACAGGCCTTTTATGATTGACACTATGCAGCTTGGAATTCCATAAGTCCTCAGTATTTTCCAGAAACTGTCCCTGTGTATACTGTCAAAAGCCTTTTCAAAATCAACGAAATTAATGTAAAGCTGTCTTTGCCATTCTGAGCACTGCTCTATAATGTTCCTGAGGGTAAATATATGATCTACACATCTTATGTTCTTTCTAAATCCTGCTTGTTCTTTCCTAAGTTTGTGGTCTACTGCTTTTGAGATTCTCTATATAATTATCCTGCCTAGTATTTTGCTGGGAACTGAGAGAAGAGTTATTCCTCTCCAATTATTGCAGTCTTCAAGATCTCCCTTCTTGGGCAATTTGACAATTATTCCTTTTCTCCACTCTGTTGGTGTTGTCCCTGTTTTCCAGACTTGTGCACATAATGGTTCTAATAGTTCTGCTGCTAGCTCTGGGTCTGTCTTAAATAGCTCTGCATTTAAGTTATCATGACCAGGAGCTTTTCCATTCTTTAACCCTTTGATTGCTGTGATGATTTCTTCTTTTTGTGTGATGTCTGTATTAACATCTAGATCATTTTCAGCCTCAGGAACATTCAATTGCGTCTCTAGTGGTTCCTTATTCAAAGTTTCTCTGAAATGCTCTGCCCATCTTGTTTCCTGTCCCTAACAGGAAACACAATAAGAGTACTGACAGGTAACTGAATGAGAGTACTAGAGGAGGTATCATAATGAGAGTACTTAAAGAGGTAACATAATTAGAATACTGGAGGAGGTAACATAATGAGAGTACTGACAGAGGTAACATAATGAGTGTACTGACAGGTAACTTAATGAGTGTACTGACAGACGTAACATAATGAGTGTACTGACAGAAGTAACATAATGAGCGTACTGAAAGAGGTAACATAATGAGTGTACTGAAAGTGGTAACATAATGAGATTACGGACAGAGGTAACATAAAGAGTGTACTGACAGTGGTAATATAATGACTGTACTGTAAGAGGTAACATAATGAGTGTACTGAAAGAGGTAACATAATTAGAGTACTGACAGAGATATCATAATGAGAGTACTGACAGAGGTAACATAATGAGAGTACGTACAGGTAACATAATGAGTGCAATGAAAGAGGTAATATAATGAGAGTACTGACAGAGGTAACATAATGAGTGTACTGAAAGAGGTAATATAATGAGAGTAATAAGAGAGGTAATATAATGAGTGTACTGACAGAGGTAACAAAATAATTGTACTAAAAGAGTAACATAATGAGTGTGCTGAAAGATGTAATATAATGAGAGTAATGAAAGAGGTAATATAATGAGTGTACTGAAATAGGTAAAATAAACTGGCGTGTCACGATATAGATAACACTGTAAGGTAATATAATGGGTGTCCTGAATGAGGTAACATAATGCGTATCTTCAAAGATGTAACATAATGTGTATCCTGAAAGAGGTAACATAATGAAAGAGGCAATACAATGAGTGTGCAGAAAGAGAAATGCAATGTATGCTGAAAGAGGTAAAGTAATGAGTGTGCTGAAAGTGATAATGCAATGAGTGTGCTGAAAAAGGTAATATGACGAAATATTCTATGGTAGAGAAAACACAGACATACTATGAAAGAAAGATTTAAGGGATGATACTGTACTTGTGAATTCTCCAGGTACGAAAAGAGAGAGAGAGAGAGAGAGAGAAAGACAGAGAGGGGGAGAGAGAGAGAAAAAGAGAGAGAGAGAGAGGGAGAGAGAGAGAGAATAATACACGGAGAACAAAATTCGAGACAGACTTAACTAAGGATATGAAGACATGGAGGTAACTTGTGCGCATTGCAGCATAGGAGAGCTCCGCTTGATTTAGTTGTGGTCTTATACTTTACATACATACCTGATACAGATAGACATATAGACAGACAGATAAACAGACAGATAAACAGATAGATAGATAGATAGATAGATAGATAGATAGATAGATAGATAGATAGATAGATAGATAGATAGATAGATAGATAGATAGATAGATAGATAGATAGATAGATAGATAGATAGATAGATAGATAGATAGATAGATAGATATATAGATATATAGATAGATAGATATATATATATATATATATATATATATATATATATATATATATATATATATATATATATATATATATATATATATATATATATATATATATATATATATATATATCAGTGGCGTCACCAGGGTTGGTGTCACCCAGTGCGGTGTCTCATGGTGTCACTCCCATGGACCTCCTCCCGTACCAGACCCTATAGAATCCTTAGTAATGTTTTTTTGTACTAAAGTTACTCGTAAATCGTAATTCCCGTATATCACTGAATGTAATGAAAATAGCAGTGACGTAAACAACTAGCAAAATAAAAATTACACCTTTAAATTACAATATCATACGCACAGCCTAAATGTATTTATATTGACATAGTTTCATGTGGTTAAAGTGAAAATTCAGTAAAAAGAGAATAGAATTCGAAGTAAAAACGTTTAAGAACTACACCAAAATTATGTTCAGTTGAACGTAAAAAATGTTTTTGTGGTTATAACTAACTACAGCGATATTTTTATAAAAAATAATAAATTTCTGATGACACACACATTTTATAGACAGTCATTTTGGTGCGACCCTCTCTGATGGTGTCACCTGGTGCGGTCAGCAACAAGCCCCCACCCCCTCATCCCCCCCCCCGCGCAGACATTAGTTATATATATATATATATATATATATATATATATATATATTTAGCGTGTTTTTAAACATGTCTGACAATTTGATATTTGGCTTCCGACTTCTCAAATTGTCTTGTCATAAAATGAAACTGTTCATTATCTTGTGTTAGTGTTTTCCTCTCCTTCACGTGTCCTATTGTCTGTCTTTGTCGTGATGTTGTTACTATCATCACTTATCTAATAGCTTATCTTGTCTTTATTTTTCTATATCCACATTAGCTCCAGCATTTTGAAGGTACAGTCTTAGTAATGAATCTGATTCTTCCTACAACAAAAAATATATCAATCATTAAATCAAAGAAAATCACGTGTATGTTTTCTCCAAAGATGATCGCCCTTGTCTACAGTCAAACTGGTTTGATGGAGCTTCTTACTGCCTTTTGTCTGGTTTACTTTGGCAATAACTTATTTGTTTATCATGCTTTGACTAAGCTTCTCATGGCGATCAACGGCATTAATTGTTTTACTTATCCCACGTTGCTTTTCAGTAAATAAAGCATTTTCTACATGGTGTCAAAATTTTTGTTTAAATGTTCGATGACGGCCAAATTCTACTTCTGATGTGCTTTGGAGTGTGTGTGTGTGTGTGTGTGTGTGTGTGTGTGTGTGTGTGTGAGTGTGTGTGTTTAAATGGTCGCTGACGGCCATATTCTTCATCTCACGTGTTTAGAATGTGTAAGTGTGTCCGTTAATGTTTTTGTTTAAATGTTCGGTGACGGAATATTCTAGATCTGGTGTGTATTGGAATGTGTGTGTTTGTGTTTGTGTGTTCGGTGACAACCATGTTCTACATCTGTAACTATTTAACTCTCATACGCTGCACATTTGTAGCTTTTGTTTTTCTATTTCCAATTGTCTTCATGTAGTTTATCTACTGTTCTGTCGGGCGTCATCCTTTCTCTGTGACCAGAAATTCCGCTGATGAAGGCATATGTGCAGGTGACTCTTAAAATCATCTGAAAAGGTATCCGAATAATAAATCAAAACTCTGTATGGAGCTGATGCATGACTTCAATCTGACCAATCTCCTGATCTGAGTGTCCTCGTCTGTCATTCACTGTGCCGCTTGTAGTTTCTCGCTAACATCTTATGTCTCTGGTTGTGATCATCTATCTCTCCCGTGCTTCAAACAGCGACCATATTTGACTCCGACAGCGCAAAGTTGGTATGAATGTGCAAATTAATCAGTCGCAATTTTTACTATTCTTCCTGGAAACATTTGATCGGAGTTGGATGGCAAGTCTCTGTTTTAGCATTTTGTCTATTTCACGAGCCATTCTGACATTTTTTATCGTTCGCTCTCATATAATCACATCTATCTCTCATAAAATCACATCTATCTCTCATATAATCACATCTATCTCTCATATAATCACATCTATCTCTCATATAATCACATTTTTCTCTCATATAATCACATCTATCTCTCATATAATCACATTTATCTCTCATATAATCACATCTATCCCTCTTATAATCACATCTATCACTCTTATAATCACATCTATCCCTCTTATAATCACATCTATCACTCTTATAATCACATCTATCTCTCTTATCTTCTTCTTCTTCATTGATTCTTAGCCGCCGACCGTCAAAGCAGTCAGTGGCCATCACGCCTAGTGGCGTCTTGTAGGGCAACAACAAATTGATTCCACTTTGCTCGTTCGGCGGCCATCCTTCGTACAGTGCAACAACTCTGATTCATTCTTTGCATCTCAGCCTCCAGTCCTCCGCCAGGTTGTTTTTGGTCGGCTGCTCTTTCGTTTTCTTTCAGGGGTCCAAAGAATAGCGGTTCTTGTGATGGCATCGGGGTCTCTTCTGAGTACATGATCTCTCTTATAATCACATCTATCTCTCTTATAATCACATCTATCACTCTTATAATCGCATCTATCTCTCTTATAATCCCATCTATCTCTCTTATATTCACATTTATCTCTCATATAATCACATCTATCTCTCTCTCTCATAATCACATCTATCTCTCATATAATTACAACTTTTTCTCATATAATCACATCTATCTCTCATATAATCACATCTATCTCTCATATAATCACATCTATCTCTCATATAATCACATCTATCTCTCATATAATCACATCTATCTCTCATATAATCACATCTATCTCTCATATAATCACATCTATCTCTCATATAATCACATCTATCTCTCATATAATCACATCTATCTCTCATATAATCACATCTATCTCTCTTATAATCACATCTATCTCTCATATAATCACATCTATCTGTCATATAATCACATCTATCTTTCTTATACAGCCGGCAATCCGTCTCAGACTTCTCTCGTTACCGGACAGTTTCTCTCTCAAAACGTGGGTCTTGCTGCCACTTGTTGTAACTTCTTGTAAAAACGTTTATTCTTTCACGTGGATTCAATAGCTATGAAACTGTTCCACAGAGGGCAAACACGTTTGCTGATTGATATGCGGAAAGTTTACCTATCGTTGATTCTGGTCATCGCATTGATTTAAGGAGAGATCAAATCACGCCCACTAACATCTCTTGAACAATCATAGGCAGTTTAATTAACTTGGCCAGTGGGGGGGGGGGGGCGGCGTCGCCAGAATCAAACAGATGCAGCGACCAAGATCAAAGAGACGAACTGAGGGATTTTAGGGGAGACTATCGGCGTTATCAAAGACAGTAGTGGTCCCTGATACGAGACGCAGTTGCTTGCCGCTAATTTCGCGTCTCGGTGTCAATCGTAGAACCGAGCGAACGGGGAAACCGAAACGGGCAGCAGCGAACGGAGATACGAAGACCAGGGTGCGGTTTCTTCTCTTGATTTGGCGGTCAGATCCCCAAAAGTTCGTGAGATCAAATAAGCTGTCAAGTTTATCATGTCCCACTCAACTTACATTCCATTTTAGCTAAATAGACCATGAAGACTAGACACGTTATCACTCGCTGGCCAGACCTTTACAGAAGCACTAGCTTTATTGAAATCTTGTTATAGATTTTCCCCTGGATTTTATATATAAATTTGCAGTGTTTTCTATTCTGTGCAAAGCGGTAATATATATTGCGTAAAGTGATCAGTGGTCTAGTTCAGTCATTCTATTTCAATGGATTTTGTGTTAATTTAAATCTATTAAATTAAACCATCTCAATAGTTCCAGTTGTAAATATAATGATCTATCTATTATATTATTTCAAAAGATAATAGATGCTTAAATTAACTTTTAAAGTCGCGAAGGAATTTATAATTAATAAATTCAGTTAAGTCCTAGTTTTATAGATGTGTTTTAACCACTAGAATTCGCGCAGTGTTTATTAAATACATAATTAAATACTCGAGTGTATTATAGGCTTAACGGGAAATTTATCGCGCTTGATTTTTCGGTATGTTACATGTCTTTTTTTTTCTTTCACACAGAGTGATCGTACCTGCGGTCCCAGCTAAATAAAGAAAGAAATAAAGAAATCATCCTATAAACTTCCAGTCATATTGAAGAAACATTTCTTTTAAAATATAATCTTGTGGCGGTCCTTGCGACCTAGCTGTCAGAATTAAATGAAATAAAGCCCACCCAAGAACATTTTAAAGAATAATCATCAAATTACCCTTACAAACCTGTAAGATAAACTGGAAGGTACTCATCGCCAGTAGCGATATCATATTTACTGTTTACTGTGAGAGAGTACATATTTTCCTGACTGTGACAGCCTAGTTTTTTTTTTTTTCCTCAATTGGATTTAATAAAACTATCATCACGCATTGAAGGAATTTTACCATAGCGGAGGATTAAAAGAGACCACTTCATTTTCACCCCTGTGCCGAACTGTGTTAGTGCCATCCCATAGACTCCTTTTATATATATAATAAAAAACACGAGAACTCTTAGTCTTCAAGTCTTGCGATAAGTGAGAATATTTGTTACCAACAAACCCTCGCAAACATCTGGGGCGGGACATCGAAGGACTAGACAGTTCATATGTCGAAAGAGTACTTGCTGTTTTTATATACTTTTTATGGATCGTCTGAGGCTGCATTCGGTAAGTGTGTGAGTATATGAGTGTGGATCCTCACGCGTGTGTATGAATGACAGGAAATTTAATCGTTTTCTTTTGTAAACCTGTTGTTAACTTTCTTGCCTAGTAATATAATTTTTCTGTATTCCCTGCATTGTTCCTTTAAGGGGGAGTTGCTAATTGGTTAACTCTGTTTAAAAACCCCCCTCCTTTCCATTTGCTTAGTAAAGGGAAGAACAGCTGGGAAGAACAGGTTTTTTTTTTCTATCACCTATACCTAACTTTGTAACACCTCTTTCAGAGTAATTAACTTCACTGTTAGGTTAACGTACCTATGTTCCTGATATTATCTATCTCTGGACTGGGTTTGTCTTTGTCTAATAAGCGGGAAGGGCTTAGTCGATACCAATCTTCTTCACCCCTCCCAAATTTGTTATTTGCATTTGTGTACTTATGATAATTTATGTAATACCTGATATTTGTTAGTGATTGATGTTTAAAGTGAATAAAATCACATAAACTCATTTAGTTCTGTGTGTTGGATATACCCACAGCCCAACATTTCCCCTATTCGTTTAATATAGTTTGTATCTACATCGTCTGTGTGTGTGAAAAACACCAAATCGGTGTGCGCGCAGATGCGAGTCTGGAAAACTGGCAAATAATTGTTTGACCAGGAGAGCGGAAGAGAAGATTGAGAGAAGCGATTTGTCGTAAATAAGTCTGTCTTTACTCTCCTCCAGCACGCTGTGAAGCAACTATTTAATATCTACATTTTCTATCACTGAGCTTTCCATCATCATTTTCCACTCTAAACCGGACCACTATTTCTACGACTCTTTTCTCTCAAAATAAATTTACGACAATATTTGGCTGGCTCGTCCAGGATTATTTTGAGATACATTTGATGCACACATATTTGTGGGCTGGTTCTGGGATCTTGAGCTACATTTGAGGCAATCGTATAGCCGGGTTAAAGATATTTTGAGTCTGATTTAGTCTGGGTCTAACTAGGTAGAGTGTGAATGATTTGTCTTGTGAATTAGGGAAATAAATAAATAATTACACCCCTAGACAAACGTTCTTTAAGTATTTGGGTTGTCCACACAGCATATTTACAGGTTGTTTTCTCTCCACAGCAGTAGAAAGTACAGATAAACAAAAATATTTGCTATTTTAATTATCCTCTGGCGGAGATAATTCAATTTCTTTCTTTATAAGAGTTGCTGGGATTGCGTGATTGTTTTACAGTCACTAAGGTTTTTGAAGTTAAAAAGAGTTGAGCTTAGCTAAAGACGGATTGTTCTGATTTTTAAAAATTAAGTTAACAACGTCTCATCTCAATAATTGACTTTAGGGACGGAGTTTGTTGTCAGAGATTTAAAATTTAGGGGAAAAAAAAATAATTTTTTTTTTCCTTTTAAATTGTTTTAATTTAAATTTTTCTCTACTGTTAGTAAAAGTAGATTTTTTTTTTCCAGTGTAAC
This sequence comes from Oreohelix idahoensis, assembly GCA_024509875.1. Lineage (NCBI taxonomy): Eukaryota > Metazoa > Mollusca > Gastropoda > Stylommatophora > Oreohelicidae > Oreohelix > Oreohelix idahoensis. Next base: position 13,108 of record JAMPIV010015784.1, on the reverse strand, counting down.
TTACCATTTAGTGGCATAGTCGCTTGCGTTTAGAGCCTTAATTGCCAGATAATAGCAGCGATAAGTTTGCACAGTACAGGTAGGAGGTAACTCTAGTAAATTTTTTTTACTTTGGTTTTTTTCGTAGCGGCTTTGAGTTTTTCCCCTTCTTGTTCCATCTTACTATTCTCTAGTCTTAGAAGCATCCAGTTCTTTGACAATGGCTGAGAGAATTAGGATAAGATCCATTTTGAGGCAAGAGGCCAAGGACTCAGGACTAGACACAGAAGCTGCGAATCTGTTTATCAACCAGGAACTTCAAAGGTATGACGCGGAGGAAGAGAGGGCAGAAGCTAGGAAGAAAGAAGCGGACGATCGTCAATTGGAGCAGAAGAAAATTGAGGCAGAGATGGACGCCCGCAGGGAAAGAGAGAGAGACAAGGAAAGACAGCATGAATTAGCGCTCAAGGCTTTAGAGAGTCGGAGTGCCTCTACTTCAAATAATGGAGAGCCGTCTTCGCCCCAGTCTCAAACAATGGATCTCTCCAGCACTCAGTCTGCCCAATTAACTGCTATGTCGTTTTCTTTAGAATCTTTTCCTAGCCCTAACGAAAAAATTGACAGCTACCTAGAAAAATTCGAGAGACTCGCGAATCTTTATGGGTTAGAGAGTACCCGCTGGGCGCTCAAACTTTCAACGTCACTGAAAGGCAATGCTTATGACGTGTACACAAAGCTGGGACCGAATCAACATGATTATGACCTGTTGAAGAAGGCCTTACTACAGCAGTTTGAGATGACTGCCCGAAAGTTTCTGCAGTTGTTCAGAAACAGCCGAAAAGAGAGCACGGAAACATTTCCCCAGTTCTCTTCACGTCTCACGGGTTATCTGACAAAGTGCATTGAATTATCTGACCTACCTCTTTCATATGAGGGACTCCTCGAACTTGTTCTTGTGGAGCAGATAAAATCCACTTTGTCGAATGAAACTCGTAGATTTTTGGCTGAACAGGGGGCAGTCAGGCTTGAAGACATACTCAATAAAGCCGAACGCTATAGCAATGCAATGGCCGAACTTCCCAGCACTAAACGTAAACCCACCGATGAGCCATCTCGAAAACAGAATCTAGAGCAGGCATCCTATTCTTCCACTTCCTCTCAACATTATAACCAACGAGATAACAATACCCAGAAACCTCCCCAGGAAAAATCGAAATTCTACAAAACCCGATACCCCCCAAACAACAATTCTGATCAACCCACCAAGCCTACGTGGCAGCGCGGCCACCAAGGTCAAGGAAAAGGGAAGACCCCTACACCAGGAACGTCTGATCAGGGCAAACAAACCGGTTCAAACCGCGTTGGATGTTTGCATACAGCCTCGAAAGGTAGAGTCAACGTCAGTGATTCTCAACCTGAGGGGGACCGACCCTCAACTCGAGGAACTGTAATTTTGAATGGTACCTCAACTACTTGTCTCTTTGACACTGGATTAAGTTTTAGTTGTATTGTTGCTAGACATCTAGTCAAACCAGGTCAGGAGACAGAGGAAACCGTCAAACTTAGTGGAGTTTTCAGGAGTGACGCACCCAGGACGCTTCCTATCGCACTGGTAGAAATACACTCTGACTTTGTCAGAGGAGTTATTAAAGCGGCCATAATGGATGATCCGATCTACCCAGTTATCCTGGGATGTAGATATGTGTTCATTGGGAGACCTAAGGAGCCGATTGTGGCAGCGGTAACCACAAGAGGGCAAGCCAAGAAGGAGAGGGAGCCTGCGCCAAACTTGTTGCCGAATGAACTGAAGGAGGCGCAACAAAAGGACCCTACTCTGGCGCCCTGCTTTAAAAAAACTGCCCATGGCTAAGGACCCCAGACACAACGGAGACATCTTTTCTAAGGATGGTGTATTGTATCGTAGAACGGGCAACCCGGACACGGGGAATAACCAGCTCCTAGTACCGACGCAGTACAGAAACCAGATCTTAGAAATGGGGCACTCTCTTCCCTTTAGCGGACATATGGGACAAAACGCCACTATTCAGCGAATAAAAAACCACTATTGGTGGCCAGGAATGAACTCTGACATTGTCAGGTATGTGAAATCCTGCGCCCAGTGCCAACGGGTAGCACCCAAGCACTTGACACCCCCAGTACCTATGGGGCAAATGCCAATAGTAGGGACTCCATTTGAACGGGTTGCTGTCGACATTATTGGTCCTCTGGAAAAGACCAAAAGAAGGAACAGGTTCATCCTGACCTTAGTTGACACTTGCACTATGTGGGCCGAAGCCGTACCGCTACCATGCACTAATTCCAAGCATGTCGCAGAAGCCCTTGTGCAAATTTTTACACGGTTGGGATTCCCTCAACAAGTTTTGACGGACAATGGATCCCAATTCCGTAGCCTGTTAATGGAGGAGATCTTTAAGATCTTGAGGGCCAAACATATCCACACAAGTCCCTACCATCCGGCCGGAAATGGGCTCGTGGAACGTTTTAACGGTACCCTCACCATGATGTTACGTAAGCTGGGTCAGGAGAAACCGGAAGACTGGGACCAATATATATCGGCTGCCTTATTCGCCTACCGAGAGGTACCCCAAGCGTCTACGGGTTTTGCGCCAGCTACACTTTTATTTGGCAGACCTATTAAGGGGCCACTAGAAGCCTTACTTCGGTCCCTGACAGACCAGAAGGCTGACGAGACAGTCGTCTCTGCAAGCAAGTATGTATCTGAGCTTAAGGAAAGGCTAAAGCTAGGATGGGATCTAGCTACTACCAACCTTAAGAAAGCCCGCGCTAAAATTACTAAAAGATACAACAAAGCTGCAAAAGAGAGAGAACTACAACCAGGGGAGAAAGTCCTATTGCTACTTCCAACCGGAAGCAATAAACTTCGCATCGGATGGCAAGGACCGTTTACCGTCCTTAAAAAGATCTCACGTACCAACTACAAGATCTCCATCAAAGGAAAGGAGAAGGTCTTCCACATAAATCTGCTAAAGAAATATTTGGAAAGACCGGTGCCATCCTCCGAGCATCTCCTGGCTGTCGCCATAGCAACGGAAGACGAGGAAGATGATGATGGTTGCATGGAGTATCCATTGCAACCCACAGAATCCTTTAAAGATGTCAAGTTCGGCGACAATCTCTCACCAGAACAACAAACAGAAACCAGGGCTCTACTAAAACAGTACAGTGCAGTCTTAACGGATGTACCTGGTCGAACAAATCTCATTGAATTTGATATGAAATTAACAAACGAGACCCCTGTTCAAACCAGAGTTTACCCCATCCCGTACGCTAAAGCTGATGCACTTCGCGGAGAAATAGACAAGCTGCGTCAGGCAGGAATTATCAGTGAGTCTACATCTCCTTACAGCTCGAGTGTAGTGCTGTTGCAGAAGCCCAATAAGGAAGTTCGGCTGTGCATTGATTACAGGTTGCTAAACACGGTAACGGAATTCCAGCCCGAACCTCTCCAAACTGTTTCTGAGTTGTTCACCAAGCTCAGCAAAGCAAAGATCTTCTCCAAGATTGACCTCAGCAAAGGTTATTATCAAATACCAGTCAAGGAGGAAATTAAACCTTTGTTAGCTTTCAGCACTAGTGAAGGACATTACACATTTAACGTGATGCCGTTCGGTTTGCATAATGCACCAGGAGTGTTCACCAGGATGATGAGGAAGCTTCTACAACCTTTGCAAAGTCCCCATATCCATAATTTCATGGATGACATCTTAATTGCATCGGAAACCTATGAAGAACATATTGCTACGGTTGCTATGCTCCTCAGGAGACTACAGGAAACGGGTCTCACAGCCAGACCTAGCAAATGTCTCATCGGGTTTGAACAGTTAGACTTCCTGGGGCACACTATTTCTCACGGATGCAGTTGGCCTATTAAGAAGAACGTGGAGAAAATAATGGCAGCAAAAAGACCCCGAACGAAGAAAGACGTACGTTCCTTCATATCGCTATGTGCATACTATCAGAAGTACATCCAGAACTTCAACGGACTGACGGCACCTCTGACTGACCTCACAAAGAAAGGTTGTCCTGATAAGGTCATATGGGATCAAAAGTGCGAACACGCGTATAGCACTTTGAAAGGACAGTTGTCTGCATACCCCATTTTGAGGTTGCCTGACCTCAAGAAACCTTTTGTACTGAGAGTCGACGCGTCAGGTCAGGGCATCGGGTCAACACTGCTTCAAGCCGATGACAGTGACCTGAACATGCTATTTCCAGTTGCCTATGGCAGTCGGAAATTAAATAAAGCGGAACGGAACTACAGCGTAGTTGAAAGGGAATGTCTTGCTCTGATTGACGGTATCAGACGCCATCATGAGTTTCTTTATGGTACATCTTTCACGGTGCAAACAGACCACGCTCCGTTAGCATTTCTTGGTGCCAATAAAGAATTTAACGCAAGGATCATGCGTTGGGCGCTTCTTTTAAGCGTTTATTCTTTCAAAGTGGAATATATTCCGGGAAGACAGAATGTCGGGGCTGATTTCCTGAGTAGAAACTGGACTACAGAGGAGAGGAGGAAGGTGAAGATACCAATCATCCAAAAGTTACCGATCAGGGCAGCTTCATCGTCATAAATCAAACATGAAAACACGTTTTCACGTCTCAAAAGAGGGGACGATTGTGATGGACGAACTCGGCTGACCCTGAACTTTGTTGTAACTTCTTGTAAAAACGTTTATTCTTTCACGTGGATTCATTAGCTATGAAACTGTTCCACAGAGGGCAAACACGTTTGCTGATTGATATGCGGAAAGTTTACCTATCGTTGATTCTGGTCATCGCATTGATTTAAGGAGAGATTAAATCACGCCCACTAACATCTCTTGAACAATCATAGGCAGTTATTTTAATTAACTTGGCCGGGGGGGGGGGGCGTCGCCAGAATCAAACAGATACAGCGACGAGATCAAAGAGACGAACTGAGGGATTTTAGGGGAGACTATCGGCGTTATCAAAGACAGTAGTGGTCCCTGATACGAGACGCAGTTGCTTGCCGCTATTTCGCGTCTCGGTGTCAATCGTAGAACCGAGTGAACGGGGAAACCGAAACGGGCAGCAGCGAACGGAGATACGAAGACCAGGGTGCGGTTTCTTCTCTTGACTTGGCGGTCAGATCCCCAAAAGTTCGTGAGATCAAATAAGCTGTCAAGTTTATCATGTCCCACTCAACTTACATTCCATTTTAGCTAAATAGACCATGAAGACTAGACACGTTATCACTCGCTGGCCAGACCTTTACAGAAGCACTAGCTTTATTGAAATCTTGTTATAGATTTTCCCCTGGATTTTATATATAAATTTGCAGTGTTTTCTATTCTGTGCAAAGCGGTAATATATATTGCGTAAAGTGATCAGTGGTCTAGTTCAGTCATTCTATTTCAATGAATTTTGTGTTAATTTAAATCTATTAAATTAAACCATCTCAATAGTTCCAGTTGTAAATATAATGATCTATCTATTATATTATTTCAAAAGATAATAGATGCTTAAATTAACTTTTAAAGTCGCGAAGGAATTTATAATTAATAAATTCAGTTAAGTCCTAGTTTTATAGATGTGTTTTAACCACTAGAATTCGCGCAGTGTTTATTAAATACATAATTAAATACTCGAGTGTATTATAGGCTTAACGGGAAATTTATCGCGCTTGATTTTTCGGTATGTTACATGTCTTTTTTTCTTTCACACAGAGTGATCGTACCTGCGGTCCCAGCTAAATAAAGAAAGAAATAAAGAAATCATCCTATAAACTTCCAGTCATATTGAAGAAACATTTCTTTTAAAATATAATCTTGTGGCGGTCCTTGCGACCTAGCTGTCAGAATTAAATGAAATAAAGCCCACCCAAGAACATTTTAAAGAATAATCATCAAATTACCCTTGCAAACCTGCAAAATAAACTGGAAGGTACTCATCGCCAGTAGCGATATCATATTTACTGTTTACTGTGAGAGAGTACATATTCTCCTGACTGTGACCGAGCCTAGTTTTTTCCTCAATTGGATTTAATAAAACTATCATCACACATTGAAGGAATTTTACCATAGCGGAGGATTAAAAGAGACCACTTCATTTTCACCCCTGTGCCGAACTGGGTTAGTGCCATCCCATAGACTCCTTTATATATATAATAAAAACACGAGAACTCTTAGTCTTCAAGTCTTGCGATAAGTGAGAATATTTGTTACCAACAAACCCTCGCAAACATCTGGGGCGGGACATCGAAGGACTAGACAGTTCATATCTCGAAAGAGTACTTGCTGTTTTTATATACTTTTATGGATCGTCTGAGGCTGCATTCGGTAAGTGTGTGAGTATATGAGTGTGGATCCTCACGCGGGTGTATGAATGACAGGAAATTTAATCGTTTTCTTTTGTAAACCTGTTGTTAACTTTCTTGCCTAGTAATATAATTTTTCTGTATTCCCTGCATTGTTCCTTTAAGGGGGAGTTGCTAATTGGTTTACTCTGTTTAAAAACCCCCTCCTTTCCATTTGCTTAGTAAAGGGAAGAACAGCTGGGAAGAGCAGGGTTTTTTTCTATCACCTATACCTAACTTTGTAACACCTCTTTCAGAGTAATTAACTTCACTGTTAGGTTAACGTACCTATGTTCCTGATATTATCTATCTCTGGACTGGGTTTGTCTTTGTCTAATAAGCGGGAAGGGCTTAGTCGATACCAATCTTCTTCACCCCTCCCAAATTTGTTATTTGCATTTGTGTACTTATGATAATTTATGTAATACCTGATATTTTTTAGTGATTGATGTTTAAAGTGAATAAAATCACATAAACTCATTTAGTTCTGTGTGTTGGATATACCCAAAGCCCAACTTTTCCCCTATTCGTTTAATATAGTTTGTATCTACATCGTCTCTGTGTGTGAAAAACACCAAATCGGTGTGCGCGCAGATACGAGTCTGGAAAACTGGCAAATAATTGTTTGACCAGGAGAGCGGAAGAGAAGATTGAGAGAAGCGATTTGTCGTAAATAAGTCTGTCTTTACTCTCCTCCAGCACGCTGTGAAGCAACTATTTCATATCTACATTTTCTATCACTGAGCTTTCCATCATCATTTTCCACTCTAAACCGGACCACTATTTCTACGACTCTTTTCTCTCAAAATAAATTTACGACACTAAGTGTTTGATGTGGTTGACTTATGTCATCTAGACATAACAGACGTGCCTGTTGACAGAACTTGGATGTCTGCTCATATGTCATACGTTATCTCTCACATCACATTTTATAGCCATCCTTAAAAAGTGTTCATGTGAGTAATCTGACTTTCATCTGCGAAGCTCATGTATGCCACGTTGCACAACATGCATCTATCTTGGTTAGTGAATATATCTTTCAATCTCAAAATGATTAACCAAACTGATATCACGAGCCTTCAAGTTTTCTATCATCTTTCCTAACATTCTCCACACTCAGCTGGGTTTTCTCGATTGCAGATTAATACTTTTTTTTTTCCACGTGACGCTGATACGTCTGTTTCTAGACTCATACTGGAAACTGAACTTACTTCTATCGTCTGCGTTTTCCTCTTTGTTAAAGCAAGAACCGGCTTATTAAAACTTCCTTAGCTGTTTAAAAAAAATGATTTCATTGTGAGTAACACAGCGGGTCAAATCTTTGTTTTACTAACGCAGTTGTTTCCATACGGTTATCTTTGCTTTATCTGGCAGTTAGTTTGTATTAATTCATCAATATCTTTGTTTTACGTGTAAACGCATAAGATAATCGTCGTCATACTTATATCTAGCCATTCAGGTTGTTGTTGTACTTTCGGTAAATGTTTCAGCCACAGAGTCAGAAAGTCACAGGTCTATCTATCTTATTCTATGACATGGATATAATTGTAGTTATTCAATGCAACCGTGCAAACAATAGATGTAGGCCTATAATAAAATGGAACCATTGATAAGTTCTGAGAAATTGGCCAGTACAGCGACAACACAAACAAAGAATTACACTACGCTTACACACTGACATATCGTACCAAATATAAAATCAGAAAATACATACCCATTATTCCACAGGTGATATCAGTCTTCAACAAAAACCTTGTAATAGCCGATCTAAGTCACACTGAAAAAACTGTTGCGAACCTTCTAAAGAGCTAAGCTTGCAACTGTCTACGCTTTGAAATAGCTAAACTTCTGACCATCTCAATTTATAATACTAATCGCTCGCCCCTGGCTGTCACGTTCTATATTTAGACGGCTGCTGATATAAGTCTGGTAGGTTTATAATTGGTCACTTCTGGGATCTTCCTATTGGTTACGAGGACTCTTCAATCAAAACGGCTCTGCAGCCAGCCTATCAGCATTAGTAGGTCGTCATAGTAGCCCCTCTAGTCATAACTAACTTTGGGGATGGTGCCCGCCTTAGTGCCGCGCTTCTCATGGCTCCTGAAGTGTTCCGTTGTTTATGAGTGGTCACTGCATCCCTGTATTAACACACTTAAAGTCTAAGGGGGCGTGCTTTGCCAAAAGAAGACAAACTGTCAATCAAACATTAAAAAAAAACATAAAAAAACAGCGAGTTTCTGGGCAAATTCGAAGCTACATCAAATTTGAACCAGCACAGTCAAAATATGGCACTGGGAAATAACGGGGACAGCTATTTTCACATCAAGAACAATGTTGACCATTTAGTACCAGCGTGCACGAGGACAAGAGTCAGACATGGAAGAAAGCTTTACCCGAGCTTGAGATAAATTAATAAAATGAATATCATTTGTCGAATGTAGTATCCAACAACCTGAGTTACACCGATATGAGATGTTTAACATAATGTATGAATTAACAAATGATTTTTCATTAATTCAGACAAAAAATATAGTAGCAAAACAGAATTATATCATCAGAATTTAGGAATTAAAAGATGTGGTCTAATTGCCTGGCCTTGCATGCGAGCGATCACACAAACACACGCACATACACACACATTCTCTGTTTTCTTAACATTTATTTATATTGGCCATATTGGTAAAATAATACAAAAAGTATTTAGTCATAATGTAAAAAAAAATCAAATAGTGATAATCTTGAATTGACCGGAATACATTACAGAGCAGTTTTTGCTAAACTGTTTCGGGTCACCACCCTCTTGGCTCCCAGAGCTCATTCATGGCGCCCCCTTAATTGCGCTGCATTGCAGTTTGTTTTTTGTTAAACTATAAATAGCATAGTTGGTTTTACACTTGGCTCTATTGAAAGTTTCCTGTTATTTATTAACTTATCACGTGATCATTAGCTCCGCTAAATACCGAGACAATCAAATCTGCAAAAAAGCAATGTTGGTCCTGCTGAAACACCTGCAGATATTTTAATTTCTGATTCCAGCGAAAAATACATTCGGGCACCCCTGCCTGTGGACATTCACCGACATTAAATTGGTAAACACTATTTAGCAATGACTGCCACCTTCCAAAAGATGTTGATTAAATTTTTGTGAGCTGGCCATTCTTTCTTTGGTGTTGACCGAGTGGTCAACAGGGGATTCGTTATACGTCACACGCACATGTTAGCAGACAATCACAGTTAGAATTTATGATCAGCGATGGTTGCCTGAGCTCAGGATGTCAAATATAGAGGAAACTATGCTTTCCTTAATGATCCTAGTAGATATCTATCTTTCCTGTCTCGTCTTCACTTCACTGATGTTGGAAACCTCTGCTATAATAAGATGTATGAGAGAGAAACTGGGACGAGCGAACAGAGAATAGCGGTGGGTTTGGCTATGTTCAGGCTAAGTTCTCCTTTTAAGAGCTCACGTCAGGTTCCTATAAAATCAAAACGCTTTTACATTAAGTGTTATATTGAGTAATATTGTTTAGGTTACCTTGCCAAACCCTCAGCCAACCCCTTACTACTGAACGTCCCGTCGCCCTATTTTCCCTGGATCTTCCCAAAACCTACAGGGGCGGTACCGCCCGCTTTGGGAACCACTACTATAGAGTAAGTGGTCAGGAGTCATGTTGCCAATAAGTGGATGACAGCATTTGAATATGTAATTTAAAGACATGAACAACATGTACTCTAATTAAAATTCATCATCGGTTGTAATCGATAATTATTTTCATTAATTAAAAAAAAAATAATCTACAACATGTAGAGCCTACTAAAAAAGACAATCACGAACAGCATCAACACAGAATTAAATACAAGAAGACAATCACGAACAGCATCAACACAGAGTGAAACACAAGAAGACAATTACGAACAGCATCAACACAGAATTGAACACCAAAAAGACAATCACGAACAGCATCAACACAGAATTGAGCAGGAAAAAGACAATCATGAACAGCACCAATACAGAATTAATACACAAGAAGACAATCACTAACAGCATCAATACAGAATTAACACACAAGAAGACAATCACGAACAGCATCAACACAGAATTAACACACAAGAAGACAATCACGAACAGCATCAACACAGAATTAACACACAAGAAGACAATCACGAGCAGCATCAACACAGAATTAAACACAAGAAGACAATCACGAATAGCATCAACACAGAATTAACACACAAGAAGACAATCACGAACAGCATCAACATAGAATTAACACACAAGAAAACAATCACGAACAGCATCAACACAGAATTAACACACAAGAAGACAATCACGAACAGCATAAATACAGAATTAACACACAAGAAGACAATCACGAACATCATCAGCAGAATTAAATACAAGAAGACAATCACGAACAGCATCAACACAGAATTAAATACAAGAAGACAATCACGAACAGCATCAACACAGAATTAAATACAAGAAGACAATCACGAACAGCATCAACACAGAATTAAACACAAGTAGACAATCAGAAACAGCATCAACACAGAATTAAACACAAGAAGACAATCACTAACATCATCAACTGTCACAACGTTACCCCTGTGAGGGTAACCAAAGAGAGTTATCTGTGAGGTGCCGGCTTTGTCAATGGCTCAGATTCGACTGGCACCCGGTTGAAGATGAGCAGCAGGAGTGGAGAAGGTGAATATAAGACTTTGGGATGAGTTCCCAGCATATAGCCCCAGTGATTCTGGATCTCGTGACATATACCTCCTACCACACTATCTCCCTCTCTATATTATAATACTAACGAGCCCCCACTCCCCTATTACACTGAGTGAACAGAAGAGAAAGAGAAGAAGAACAGTATGTCTCTTTCGCACACTTTCGTTCCTTCTCTATATATGTAATAACGTGTGTGGGTAATGTAACCACAACTACAACGTTTATTAAAATACTGAAATATAACAACATTCAGTTACAACAATACAAATGTAATAAGAACTAACCTAACTAGGGCTGGAAAAGAAGATAATAGTTAGGCAAAAAATACACTCACTAAACTTAAGTCTACACGATGTGATGATGATGATGAATTAACCTAATCTTAACCCCAACAAAAAAGGATATCTTGATTCGGGGCTCGGAATGACTGTCAATAAAACTCTGGGAATTTGTATACACGGGCAAGTCTTAGTCTGCATTCAATAACACTGGACGGTCCACTGGATTCGTCAGGTGTCGATGGCCTGTTCCTTTTGTCGCTCACAAAGCGAGTGTTGACCTTGCGCCGCGTGTCTGAGCTGGCGTGTTCCTATGTTGTTGTTTAAACAATGTTATGCGGTGGAGACTTCCGCTGATATGCAGATGTCCCTGTGTGGTGAAGATATTGGTCTCGGGTGGTGATGATGGGGAAGCAGGTTATATCTTGGTATTTGTTGGCGCATATATTTCACTGGGAGAATCTGTCCATTACTACAAGTAATTTTGTATCTCAATAATTTGCGTAGGCGCTGGTTTACAAATTCGTCCGTCGGCTCTTGCCCCTTCCGATAATTAAAGTAACGTGGACAGCTCTTTAGTAATGCAACAATCCTGCCTTGGTATTGTCTGCACCCTGTTCTGCGTGGGTGGCTGCGGATGATGGAAAGACCCTTCACCGTCTGGCGAATTCCTTTCTCAAAACCCCCGTGGAGAATGGGTAAAGTGGGTGCCGTTAATTACATGTGAGATGCGTGTCGTCGCAGTATCTCTGGTCGGCCCTACTTTTTAGCTTGTCCCGTAATTAACGCCCGCAATGTAGTAGACAAAGGTTGAGTTATCTCAAAGGTCCCCGGTCTCTACCACTGCGATGGATAAAAAGATAATCCCGTATAAATACCCCGTAACCTATGCTCCGCATGCGGTGTGTTTGTGTCTGTGAAATCTTATCCTTATAATGAATGACTGTGCGGTGTTTACTGTACGGTTAACAGGTAATGTAAGAGACAAAATAAACGTGTCTTGTATTTACTTCATTATAATTAATGAAACTGTGCGATCTTATAAGTATAATAATTCTTTGCATGGTGTTTATTGCAATCTGTACTTATGAGTATGCGATATAATATTATAATAAACGTGACTGGTAATTACAGTGTTATATTTATTTACATATATGGGAAATATGTATATATAATCTGACTGAGGTTAAGATATAATGATATAAGGTACAAATCTATATTACACTAACCTTGATGTCCATATCATGAATTTCACTGACACTTGGCCTGAATCTTCCTCGTGAAATATGGAACCAGTATATGCGGGCGGAATGATTTTTCATATCATTGCCCGAACGATAGATTTCGTTCAGTATATACTGTCTGAATCGCCTAGGGCTATTTTTCCGGTCGCTTCTTGGGTCATGTGAAAATTCGTTTGTTTTCCTTTCGTCAGACATTCAGTACTCATTCCTGGGTACATTTCCTGTAATATTTTTCTATTATCGTTTCCTTGTTGTTCCTCTCCCAGACAAACTGTCTGTGTGCGTCCTTTGGGGCACGTACAGTGTTGTTCTTCTCGTTATAATTTCGTATTCATACTGCTTTCATGTTGTCCTTGTGCAGACTTTAAGTCTCCCTTAGTCACAACAATACTTGGTTAACACTGGCCGTGTGTAAACATATCCGCAACTTAGTATCAATTATTCCGATAGTCTGTTGGTGCAATGTCCGCGTGTTGTGAAAACATTTCAGGTGAATGTTGTTGCGTGCTGTCTC